>JAJKFH010000159.1:0-29122 GCA_023333565.1 Puffinus mauretanicus | reverse complement strand
TGGCAAACGCCCTTCGCCAGCCTTTCTTTTGGTTTTGAAAGAAAGAAAAAAGAAAGAAAGAAACATGCCGTGATGCATTATACATCTCTTTCGAAGCCATTAAACATTTTTCCAAATTTATTCTCTCTTGACTCTAAATTCATTTGTTAAACGTGTTGACAGTGGCCATTTCTTCTCAATTTCTTCCCAATGTGGTGCTGAGCCCTGCGGTGACAATTCAGGCCGCTGCCCCCAGCTCAGTCCCTCGCTGCTGGCCCGGGGGCAGGATTTGCCTGTCCCCCAGGCCGGGGAGGGGGCATTTACCCCCCTGGGCTGCCCCACACACAGCTCAGGGAGGGGAAGTGCCCCAGGGCGGGGAGTATCTCCTCTTGGGGGGATCTGCCCTGGCGGGAGGATCGGCCCCTGGGTGGGGGATTTGCAGCCGGGGAGGGGATCTCTGGCCCTGGGGGGCATCTCTGCCCCAAGGGGGATGTGCCCCTGGGCACGAGCTGCCCCTGGGCAGGGGAGCTGCACCTGGGGAGGGGGCATTTGCCCTGGGGGGAAGCTTTGGTCATGGCGGGGGCTATCTGCCCCTGGGGAGAGATTGACCCCTGGGGGGGTCTCTTCCCACTGGGGGAGTGCCTGACTGGACCCGGTACCGGGAGGGTTAGGCCTGACGAGGCTGGCACCGGGCCAGCACTGGCGGGTCAGCCCTGACGGGGCCAGCACTGGGTACTCTGGGCCTGACTGGGCCAGCACTGGCGGGTCAGGCCTGACTGGGCCAGCACTGGGTACTCTGGGCCTGACTGGGCCAGCACTGGCGGGTCAGGCCTGACTGGGCCAGCACTGGGTACTTTGGGCCTGATTGGGCCAGCACTCGGGGTAATTTGCCTGACTGGGCTTGTGGCACTGGGCACGTTTGGACTGGACGGGCCAGCACTCAAGTGGGGGCTCGGCTCGGGATTGTCAGCACTGGCCCGCACCGGGTGGCTCAGGGCCCATGCAGGAGTGATCCCAGGAGGGGAAGTGCGAGGGGAAAGTGGGTCTTCCCCTCTAACCGCTTTGTACTGGATGGGATACACTGCCAGCCGGCATGCGGGAGGCACGTCCCATAATCCCCACCCCATTTACTGCCTGCACACAACCCGAGGCGTTCACGTCTCCGCCCAGCCTGACCATGAAGCGTCTCCAGAGGGATCCTTAAACGATGCCAGCTGCAGCTCTGGGGGAAATGCTGGGAAATGAGGGTTGGTGTGTTAGGATGCTCCCTCCCCTCTTCTTGCTCTTCCAGGCACAGAATGGGGACATGCAGTCGGGGGGGGTCTGCAGGGGTCTCCCTCTTGGGGGGGTGCATGGAAGGTTCCAGAAGGGTCATCTTAGCATTTTATGAGATGTCTTTCTTAGATTAGCTTACTCTAGGATGATTAGGATGATGATGATATGATTCGTCATTGGAGGGCAGGGCGTGACATGCTGGTGCACCCGCATGCCTGGGCCGTCCCGGGACCCCACACACCCGCCCCAGGTCCTCCTGGCACCCCCTGAATGCCTGGGGCTGCCCAAGCTCCTGGGGCCCCACTGCCAGCCCCAGGCCCCACACGCCTGGCTCCCCTCGCTGAGCCCTGTCTCCCCCCAGCTCTTCTTCACAAGAAACCTCGCCATGGCCATGGCCGGAGCTACTCGGAGCGTCCGGCCGCACCGCACCTTCCGGGGGGACCTGGCCCTGCTCTCTGGGGGTAAGGGGGCATGGACGCTTGGGTCCACTGCGGAGGGCTTGGCGACGGGGCTGAGTGAGTCCCCAGCCCCCTGCCACGTGTCCCCTCTGTCCCCACAGCCATCACCTTCCTGCTCTTCGTTGTGTTGGGGATCTTCGTTGTGGGGCTGGGACTCTTGCAGGAAGGGCAGAGAGGAGGCACGAGTCCCAGCCCTGCCATGGGGCACCCAGGCATCCCCCTCCTGTCTTACAGGAAACTTGGAAATAGTTATACGTTGTTCAGTGCTACAAACTGTTGGCTAATGTCGGTTGTTATAAAGTGGTCATAAATAGAAGTATGTTCCTTGCCTTTGGCCTGGCGGTGGCATGCGTCCCGCTCCTCCCCTGCACCACCTTCCTCCTCCTCTTCCTCTTGGTCCTGCTCCTGCCCCTCTTTCTGCTGCAGGACCACGTGCTGCCGGCCCTGCTCGCCCTTGGCAGAGGCGCGCTCCCCGTCGCCGGCATCTTCCTCACCCGCCTGCTGCCAGCCCTGGCCGCCTTGGTGGCACATGGTGGTGGTGACGCGGGGCCGGTGCTGCCGCGGGGCACCGGCCCTCCTCCTGCGGGCTGGGGCTGGCCGGTAGCCATGGAGCCCGGGCGTGGCCGGGCGGCACCGTGGGGCCATTGTGATGTCGCTGGTGAGGCTGGCCCTGTAAGGCGCCCCTGTCACAAAGGGCCTCGCCCCGGCACCCCTATAAAAGCAGGGCGGGGGGCGCAGAACCCCACTTGGCCAGCCCACCATGGCCCAGTCCTGGCGCAGCAGGACCGGCGGCAGAAGCAGGCGCCGCCGCCGCCGCACACCGCGCCGCCACCAGAGACGGCGTCGGCAGTGTTATGCACAGAGCCCACGCCGGCGCCTGACACGCCGGCGCCGGGCTCCCAGGAGGCACCGTCGGCGTGGGTCACGCCGGGGGCGGCGCCGCTGCTATGAACCGAGCCCACGCTGGCCCGCGACACGCCGACGCCCGTCTCCCAGGAGGCAGCGTCATCGTGGGATACGCAGGCGCCGCCGCTGAGCCCACCTCAGCAGTGGCCGTCTGCAAAGGCACTGTCCCCGAGGGCCCCGGCCACCACCGCCGCTGCACCACCGCGGCCCTGGCTCCAAAAATAAAGCTGGAATGATTGCATGAAGGCTGTGCATGTCCCTGGAATCCCTGCTTATCCCCTGATGTCGTGTCCCATGGGTGGGCGTCCGTGTGCGCTGGGGGGGTGTGTCCCAGGGCTGCACATGTCCAGGACCAGCACACGTCTCCAGAGATAGAGGTGCCCCAGCCTGCCTGCTCCTCTCCTAGCTCTGACCCCAGTCTCCATGTCCCAGCTCATCTCCAGGTCCCAAATCCATCTCCATGAGCCAGGCCATCTCCACGGCCCCAACCCAGCCCCATCTCCCCAAGCCATCTCTCTTTCCCCAACCCATCGCAACGCGCCCAACCCATCTCCAGGTCCCAACCCAGCTCCAGGTCCCAGCCCATCTCCACATCCCCAACCCAGCTCCACATCCCCAGCCCAGCTCCGCCTCCCAGCCCATGCTACGGCCCCAGCCCGTCTCCACGGCCCCAACCCAGCTCCAGGGCCCAGCCCATCTCCACGGCCCCAGCCCATCCTGGCGTGCTGGAGAGGCCCTTGCAGCTGCCGTTGCTCCTGGCAGCCCCGCGGGCACAGGAGGTGAGACGAGGCTGTGCTGAACAACAGTGGCATCTCCCTCCCGGGGAATGGCAAAGCTGCCCTTGCCCTAGGCAGCTCTTTCTTCAAGGGATTGCACTTGCCCGAGGCAGAAAGAGGAGGCCCAGAGCGGTCCCCGAGGCTGGACCGCTCCTGAGGTGGGGGGGCTAATGGCAGCACACTGACTGACGTCAGCAAGGCAGTCTGCCAGCAAGGCTTTGGAGACGACACGGTGCACCATCAGCACTTCAGTTTGACCGAGGAGGGAAAGGACTTGCAACACGAAGATGGCAAACGCCCTTCGCCAGCCTTTCTTTTGGTTTTGAAAGAAAGAAAGAAAGAAAGAAAGAAAACAAAGCCAGGGAGTTGTTTGGGGCTGCCGTGATGCATTATACATCTCTTTCGAAGCCATTAAACATTCTTCCAAATTTATTCTCTCTTGACTCTAAATTCATTTGTTAAACGTGTTGACAGTAGCCATTTCTTCTCAATTTCTCCCCAATGTGGTGCTGAGCCCTGCGGTGACAATTCAGGCCGCTGCCCCCAGCTCAGTCCCTCGCTCCTGGCCCGGGGGCAGGATTTGCCTGTCCCCCAGGCCGGGGAGGGGTCATTTACCCCCTGGGCTGCCCCACACACAGCTCAGGGAGGGGAAGTGCCCCTGGGCGGGGAGTATCTCCTCTTGGGGGGATCTGCCCTGGCGGGAGGATCGGCCCCTGGGTGGGGGATTTGCAGCCGGGGAGGGGATCTCTGGCCCTGGGGGGCATCTCTGCCCCAAGGGGGATCTGCCCCTGGGCAGGGGAGCTGCACGTGGGGAGGGGGCATTTGCCCTGGGGGGAAGCTTTGGTCATGGCGGGGGCTATCTGCCCCTGGGGAGAGATTGACCCCTGGGGGGGTCTCTTCCCACTGGGGGAGTGCCTGACTGGACCCGGTACCGGGAGGGTTAGGCCTGACGAGGCTGGTACCGGGCCAGCACTGGCGGGTCAGGCCTGACTGGGCCAGCACTGGGTACTCTGGGCCTGACTGGGCCAGCACTGGCCTGGCACCGGTGGCTCAGGGCCCATGCAGGGAGGATCCCAGGAGAGAGGCGAGGGGAAAGTGGGTTCCCTTCCCCTCTAACCGGCTTTGTACTGGGATGGGACACTGCCAGCCGGCATGCGGGAGGCACGTCCCATAATCCCCACCCCATTTACTGCCTGCACACAGCCCGAGGCGTTCACGTCTCCGCCCAGCCTGACCACAGAAGCGTCTCCAGAGGGATCCTTAAAAGATCCCAGCTGCAGCTATGGGGGAAATGCTGGGAAATGAGGGTTGGTGTGTTAGGATGCTCCCTCCCCTCTTCTTGCTCTTCCAGGCACAGAATGGGGACATGCAGTCGGGGGGGGTCTGCAGGGGTCTCCCTCTTGGGGGGGTGCATGGAAGGTTCCAGAAGGGTCATCTTAGCATTTTATGAGATGACTTTCTTAGATTAGTTTACTCGAGGATGATTAGGATGATGATGATATGATTCGTCATTGGAGGGCAGGGCAGGACATACTGGTGCACCCGCATGCCTGGGCCCTCCGGGGACCCCACACACCTGCCCCAGGTCCTCCTGGCACCCCTGAATGCCTGGGGCTGCCCAAGCTCCTGGGCCCCACTGCCAGCCCCACTCCCCACACGCCTGGGTCCCCTCGCTGAGCCCCGTCTCCCCCCAGCTCTTCTTCACAAGAAACCTCGCCATGGCCATGGTCGGAGCTACTTGCAGCGTCCGGCCGCACCGCACCTTCCGGGGGGACCTGGCCCTGCTCTCTGGGGGTAAGGGGGCGTGGACGCCTGGGTCCACTGCGGAGGGCTTGGTGACGGGGCTGAGTGAGTCCCCAGCCCCCTGCCACGTGTCCCCTCTGTCCCCACAGCCATCACCTTCCTGCTCTTGTTCGTTCTGTTGGGGATCTTCGTTGTGGGGCTCGGACTCTTGCAGGATGGGCAGAGAGGAGGCACGAGTCCCAGCCCTGCCATGGGGTACCCAGGCACCCCCCTCCTGTCTTACAGGAAACTTGGAAATAGTTATACGTTGTTCAGTGCTACAAACTGTTGGCTATTGTAGGTTGGTATAAAGTGGTCATAAATAGAAGTATGTTCCTGTGATAAATGATTTAGTCCCCAACAGGATTCCAATTTAGATTTACAATTTATTAAACGAATAGAGGCTGGCAAACAGCGCTGGGTGCACCGGGAGTCTCTGCTCTACCAAGATGCACACCGTACAGGTCCCGCCTTCGGTTTATATCCCCCCTGCTAATACATATTCATAACTATTCCACGAATGGTGTATCTTCTTCAGCACATGCCCTCTTGCTTATCACTATGCAGTTAGCTGGTCGTTAGGTGGCTTTTGCAAGAGGCAAGAACAAAAGTTGAAACTTAGTTTCAAAGATTGGGCTCCTCCACCCAACCAACCAGGACGCAGAGGCCCCGCAGACACACCCAGCAAGGCACCATCAGGACAGTCCGTCTGGAACAGACCCCATGACTTGAACTATCTTCTTTTTAAGGCAACCATTAGCCTGCGGTTATACAAGAACAATCAGAATGGTTAAAGATTACATCTACAGAGAGGGTCACACTTCACCATGCGGCCCTAGCATTGTTCCATATTGACACGAATCAAGGGAACACATTTCACAGTTCCTTTCCTTCGGCCTGGCGGTGGCATGCGTCCCGCTCCTCCCCTGCACCACCTTCCTCCTCCTCTTCCTCTTGGTCCTGCTCCTGCCCCTCTTTCTGCTGCAGGACCACGTGCTGCCGGCCCTGCTCGTCCTTGGCAGAGGCGCGCTCCCCGTCGCCGGCATCTTCCTCACCCACCTGCTGCCGGCCCTGGCCGCCTTGGTGGCACATGGTGGTGGTGACGCGGGGCCGGTGCTGCCGCGGGGCACCGGCCCTCCTCCTGCGGGCTGGGGCTGGCCGGTAGCCATGGAGCCCGGGCATGGCCGGGCGGCACCGTGGGGCCATTGTGATGTCGCTGGTGAGGTTGGCCCTCTAAGGCGCCCCTGTCACAAAGGGCCTCGCCCAGGCACCCCTATAAAAGCAGGGCGGGGGGCGCAGAACCCCACTTGGCCAGCCCACCATGGCCCAGTCCTGGCACAGCAGGACCGGCGGCAGAAGCAGGCGCCGCCGCCGCCGCAGACCGCGCCGCCACCAGAGACGGCGTTGGCGCTGCTACGCACGGAGCCCACGCCAACGCCTGACACGCCGGCACCGGTCTCCCAGGAGGCGGCGTCGACATGGGTCACAGCTGCGCCGGCGCCGCTGCTATGCGCCGAGGACACGCTGGCCCGCGACACGCCGGTGCCGGTCTCCCAGGAGGCGGCGCCACTGCTATGCGCCGAGGCCACGCTGGCCCGCAACATGCCGGCGCCGGTCTCCGAGGAGGCGGCGGCGGCGTGGGTCACGGCAGCGCCGGCGCCGCTGGATGCGCCGAGGCCACGCTGGCCCGCGACGTGCCGGCGCCGATATCTCAGGACGCGGCGGCGGCGTGGGTCACACCGGCGGCGGCGCCACTGCTATGCGCCGAGGCCACGCTGGCCAGCGACACGCCGGCGCCGGTCTCCCAGGAGGCGGCGGCGGCGTGGGTCACGCCGGCGGCGGCGCTGCTGCTATGCGCCGAGGACACGCTGGCCCGCGACACGCCGGCGCCGGTCTCCCAGGAGGCGGCGTCGGCGTGGGTCACGCAGGCGCCGACGCTGAGCCCACCTCAGCAGTGGCCGTCTGTGAAGGCAGTGTCCCCGAGGGCCCCGGCCACCACCGCCGCTGCACCACCGCGGCCCTGGCTCCAAAAATACATTTGGATTGATTGCATGACCGCTGTGCATGTCCCTGGAATCCCTGCGTGTCCCCTGATGTCGTGTCCCATGGGTGGGCGTCTGTGTGCGCTGGGAGGGTGTGTCCCAGGGCTGCACATGTCCAGGACCAGCACACGCCTCCAGTGATAGAGATGCCCCAACCTGCCTGCTCCTCTCCTAGCTCTGACCCCAGTCTCCATGTCCCAGCTCATCTCCAGGTCCCAAACCCATCTCCATGAGCCAGGCCATCTCCACGGCCCCAACCCAGCCCCATCTCCCCAAGCCATCTCTCTTTCCCCAACCCATCGCAACGCGCCCAACCCATCTCCAGGTCCCAACCCAGCTCCAGGTCCCAGCCCATCTCCACATCCCCAACCCAGCTCCACATCCCCAGCCCAGCTCCGCCTCCCAGCCCATGCTACGGCCCCAGCCCGTCTCCACGGCCCCAACCCAGCTCCAGGGCCCAGCCCATCTCCACGGCCCCAGCCCATCCTGGCGTGCTGGAGAGGCCCTTGCAGCTGCCGTTGGTCCTGGCAGCCCCGCGGGCACAGGAGGTGAGACGAGGCTGTGCGGAACAACAGTGGCATCTCCCTCCCGGGGAATGGCAAAGCTGCCCTTGCCCTAGGCAGCTCTTTCTTCAAGGGATTGCACTTGCCCGAGGCAGAAAGAGGAGGCCCAGAGCGGTCCCCGAGGCTGAACCGCTCCTGAGGTGGGGGGGCTAATGGCAGCGCACTGACTGACGTCAGCAAGGCAGTCTGCCAGCAAGGCTTTGGAGACGACACGGTGCACCATCAGCACTTCAGTTTGACCGAGGAGGGAAAGGACTTGCACCAGGAAGATGGCAAACGCCCTTCGCCAGCCTTTGTTTTGGTTTTGAAAGAAAGAAAAAAGAAAGAAAGAAAGATGCCGTGATGCATTATACATCTCTTTCGAAGCCATTAAACATTTTTCCACATTTATTCTCTCTTGACTCTAAATTCATTTGTTAAACGTGTTGACAGTGGCCATTTCTTCTCAATTTCTCCCCAATGTGGTGCTGAGCCCTGCGGTGACAATTCAGGCCGCTGCCCCCAGCTCAGTCCCTCGCTCCTGGCCCGGGGGCACGATTTGCCTGTCCCCCAGGCCGGGGAGGGGGCATTTATGCCCCTCGGCTGCCCCACACACAGCTCAGGGAGGGGAAGTGCCCCTGGGCGGGGAGTATCTCCTCTTGGGGGGATCTGCCCTGGCGGGAGGATCGGCCCCTGGGTGGGGGATTTGCAGTCGGGGAGGGGATCTCTGGCCCTGGGGGGCATCTCTGCCCCAAGGGGGATGTGCCCCTGGGCAGGAGCTGCCCCTGGGCAGGGGAGCTGCACCTGGGGAGGGGGCATTTGCCCTGGGGGGAAGCTTTGGTCATGGCGGGGGCTATCTGCCCCTGGGGAGAGATTGACCCCTGGGGGGTCTCTTCCCACTGGGGGAGTGCCTGACTGGACCCGGTACCGGGAGGGTTAGGCCTGACGAGGCTGGTACCGGGCCAGCACTGGCGGGTCAGGCCTGACTGGGCCAGCACTGGGTACTCTGGGCCTGACTGGGCCAGCACTGGCGGGTCAGGCCTGACTGGGCCAGCACTGGGTACTCTGGGCCTGACTGGGGCAGCACTGGGTACGCTGGGCCTGACTGGGCCAGCACTGGCGGGTCAGGACTGACTGGGCCAGCACTGGGTACTCTGGGCCTGACTGGGCCAGCACTGGGTACTCTGGGCCTGACTGGGCAAGCACTGGCGGGTCAGGCCTGACTGGGCCAGCACTGGGTACTCTGGGCCTGACTGGGCCAGCACTGGGTACTCTGGGCCTGACTGGGCCAGCACTGGCACGTCTGGACTGACGGGGCCAGCACTGCGGGGGCTCGGCCTGACTGGGCCAACACTGGCCCGGCACCGGTGGCTCAGGGCCCATGCAGGGAGGATCCCAGGAGGGAGGCGAGGGGAAAGTGGGTTCCCTTCCGCTCTAACCGGCTTTGTACTGGGATGGGACACTGCCAGCCGGCATGCGGGAGGCACGTGCCATAATCCCCACCCCATTTACTGCCTGCACACACCCCGAGGCGTTCACGTCTCCGCCCAGCCTGACCACAGAAGCGTCTCCAGAGGGATCCTTAAAAGATCCCAGCTGCAGCTCTGGGGGAAATGCTGGGAAATGAGGGTTGGTGTGTTAGGATGCTCCCTCCCCTCTTCTCGCTCTTCCAGGCACAGAGTGGGGACATGCAGTCGGGGGGGGTCTGCAGGGGTCTCCCTCTTGGGGGGGTGCATGGAAGGTTCCAGAAGGGTCATCTTAGCATTTTATGAGATGCCTTTCTTAGATTAGTTTACTCTAGGATGATTAGGATGAGGATGATATGATTCGTCATTGGAGGGCAGGGCAGGACATACTGGTGCACCCGCATGCCTGGGCCCTCCGGGGACCCCACACACCTGCCCCAGGTCCTCCTGGCACCCCTGAATGCCTGGGGCTGCCCAAGCTCCTGGGCCCCACTGCCAGCCCCACTCCCCACACGCCTGGGTCCCCTCGCTGAGCCCCGTCTCCCCCCAGCTCTTCTTCACAAGAAACCTCGCCATGGCCATGGCCGGAGCTACTCGGAGCGTCCAGCCGCACCGCACCTTCCGGGGGGACCTGGCCCTGCTCTCTGGGGGTAAGGGGGCATGGACGCCTGGGTCCACTGCGGAGGGCTTGGCGACAGGGCTGAGTGAGTCCCCAGCCCCCTGCCACGTGTCCCCTCTGTCCCCACAGCCATCACCTTCCTGCTCTTGTTCGTTGTGTTGGGGATCTTCGTTGTGGGGCTTGGACTCTTGCAGGAAGGGCAGAGAGGAGGCACGAGTCCCAGCCCTGCCATGGGGCACCCAGGCATTCCCCTCCTGTCTTACAGGAAACTAGGAAATAGTTATACGTCGTTTAGTGCTACAAACTGTTGGCTAATGTCGGTTGTTATAAAGTGGTCATAAATAGAAGTATGTTCCTTTCCTTTGGCCTGGCGGTGGCATGCGTCCCGCTCCTCCCCTGCACCACCTTCCTCCTCCTCTTCCTCTTGGTCCTACTCCTGCCCCTCTTTCTGCTGCAGGACCACGTGCTGCCGGCCCTGCTCGTCCTTGGCAGAGGCGCGCTCCCCGTCGCCGGCATCTTCCTCACCCGCCTGCTGCCGGCCCTGGCCGCCTTAGTGGCACATGGTGGTGGTGACGCGGGGCCGGTGCTGCCGCGGGGCACCGGCCCTCCTCCTGCGGGCTGGGGCTGGCCGGTAGCCATGGAGCCCGGGCGTGGCCGGGCGGCACCGTGGGGCCATTGTGATGTCGCTGGTGAGGTTGGCCCTGTAAGGCGCCCCTGTCACAAAGGGCCTCGCCCCGGCACCCCTATAAAAGCAGGGCGGGGGGCGCACAACCCCACTTGGCCAGCCCACCATGGCCCAGTCCTGGCGCAGCAGGACCGGCGGCAGAAGCAGGCGCCGCCGCCGCCGCAGACCACGCCGCCACCAGAGACGGCATCGGCGCTGTTATGCGCAGAGCCCACGCCGGCGCCTGACACGCCGGCGCCGGGCTCCCAGGAGGCGGCGTCGGCGTGGGTCACGCCGGCGGTGGCGGCGCTGCTATGCACCGAGCCCACACTGGCCCGCGACACGCCGACGCCCATCTCCCAGGAGGCGGCGTCGGCGTGGGATACACAGGCGCCGCCGCTGAGCCCACCTCAGCAGTGGCTGTCTGTAAAGGCAGTGTCCCCGAGGGCCCCGGCCACCACCGCCGCTGCACCACCGCGGCCCTGGCTCCAAAAATAAAGCTGGAATGATTGCATGAATCCCTGCAGGTCCCCTGGTGTCGTGTCCCATGGGTGGGCGTCCGCGTGCGCTGGGGGGGTGTGTCCCAGGGCTGCACATGTCCAGGACCAGCACACGTCTCCAGTGATAGAGATGCCCCAGCCTGCCTGCTCCTCTCCTAGCTCTGACCCCAGTCGCCAGGTCCCAGCTCAGCTCCAGGTCCCAAACCCATCTCCATGTGCCAGGCCATCTCCACGGCCCCAACCCAGCCCCACCTCCCCAGACCATCTCCATGGCCTCAACCCATCTCCACGTCTTCAACGCATCTCCACGTGCCCAGCCCATCCCCATGGCCCAGCCCATCTCCATGGCCCCAACCCATCTCCATTTCACAGCCCATCTCCCCGGCCCCAGCCCACCTCTCTTTCCCCAACCCATCTTAACATGCCTAACCCAGCTCCAGGTCCCAACCCAGCTCCAGGGCCCAGCCCATCTCCACATCCCCAGCCCAGCTCCACATCCCCAGCCCAACTCCGCCTCCCAGCCCATGCTACGGCCCCAGCCCGTCTCCACGGCCCCAACCCAGCTCCAGGGCCCAGCCCATCCTGGCGTGCTGGAGAGGCCCTTGCAGCTGCCGTTGGTCCTGGCAGCCCCGCGGGCACAGGAGGTGAGACGAGGCTGTGCTGAACAACAGTGGCATCTCCCTCCCGGGGAATGGCAAAGCTGCCCTTGCCCTAGGCAGCTCTTTCTTCAAGGGATTGCACTTGCCCCAGGCAGAAAGAGGAGGCCCAGAGCGGTCCCCGAGGCTGGACCGCTCCTGAGGTGGGGGGGCTAATGGCAGCACACTGACTGACGTCAGCAAGGCAGTCTGCCAGCAAGGCTTTGGAGACGACACGGTGCACCATCAGCACTTCAGTTTGACCGAGGAGGGAAAGGACTTGCACCAGGAAGATGGCAAACGCCCTTCGCCAGCCTTTCTTTTCGTTTTGAAAGAAAGAAAGAAAGAAAGAAAGAAAGAAAACAAAGCCAGGGAGTTGTTTGGGGCTGCCGTGATGCATTATACATCTCTTTCGAAGCGATTAAACATTCTTCCAAATTTATTCTCTCTTGACTCTAAATTCATTTGTTAAACGTGTTGACAGTGGCCATTTCTTCCCAATTTCTCCCCAATGTGGTGCTGAGCCCTGCGGTGACAATTCAGGCCGCTGCCCCCAGCTCAGTCCCTCGCTCCTGGCCCGGGGGCAGGATTTGCCTGTCCCCCAGGCCGGGGAGGGGGCATTTACCCCCCTGGGCTGCCCCACACAGAGCTCAGGGAGGGGAAGTGCCCCTGGGCGGGAGTATCTCCTCTTGGGGGGATCTGCCCTGGCGGGAGGATCGGCCCCTGGGTGGGGGATTTGCAGCCGGGGAGGGGATCTCTGGCCCTGGGGGGCATCTCTGCCCCAAGGGGGATCTGCCCCTGGGCAGGAGCTGCCCCTGGGCCGGGGAGCTGCACCTGGGGAGGGGGCATTTGCCCTGGGGGGAAGCTTTGGTCATGGCGGGGGCTATCTGCCCCTGGGGAGAGATTGACCCCTGGGGGGGTCTCTTCCCACTGGGGGAGTGCCTGACCAGACCCGGTACCGGGAGGGTTAGGCCTGACGAGGCTGGTACAGGGCCAGCACTGGCGGGTCAGGCCTGACTGGGCCAGCACTGGGTACTCTGGGCCTGACTGGGCCAGCACTGGCGGGTCAGGCCTGACTGGGCCAGCACTGGGTACTCTGGGCCTGACTGGGCCAGCACTGGCGGGTCAGGCCTGACTGGGCCAGCACTGGGTACTCTGGGTCTGACTGGGCCAGCACTGGCGGGTCAGGCCTGACTGGGCCAGCACTGGGTACTCTGGGCCTGACTGGGCCAGCACTGGCGGGTCCGGCCTGACTGGGCCAGCACTGGGTACTCTGGGCCTGGGTACTCTGGGCCTGACTGGGCCAGCACTGGCGGGTCAGGCCTGACTGGGCCAGCACTGGGTACTCTGGGCCTGACTGGGCCAGCACTGGCGGGTCAGGACTGATGGGGCCAGCGCTGCGGGGTCTCGGCCTGACTGAGCCAGCACTGGCGGGTCAGGCCTGACGGGGCCAGCACTGGGTACTCTGGGCCTGACTGGGCAAGCAAAGGCGGGTCAGGACTGACAGGGCCAGCACTGGGTACTCTGGGCCTGACTGGGCCAGCACTGGCGGGTTAGGCCTGACTGGGCCAGCACTGGGTACTCTGGGCCTGACTGGGCCAGCACTGGCCTGGCACCGGTGGCTCAGGGCCCATGCAGGGAGGATCCCAGGAGAGAGGCGAGGGGAAAGTGGGTTCCCTTCCCCTCTAACCGGCTTTGTACTGGGATGGGACACTGCCAGCCGGCATGCGGGAGGCACGTGCCATAATCCCCACCCCATTTACTGCCTGCACACAACCCGGGGCGTTCACGTCTCCGCCCAGCCTGACCACAGAAGCGTCTCCAGAGGGATCCTTAAAAGATCCCAGCTGCAGCTATGGGGGAAATGCTGGGAAATGAGGGTTGGTGTGTTAGGATGCTCCCTCCCCTCTTCTTGCTCTTCCAGGCACAGAATGGGGACATGCAGTCGGGGGGGGTCTGCAGGGGTCTCCCTCTTGGGGGGGAGCATGGAAGGTTCCAGAAGGGTCATCTTAGCATTTTATGAGATGCCTTTCTTAGATTAGTTTACTCTAGGATGATTAGGATGATGATGATATGATTCGTCATTGGAGGGCAGGGCAGGACATACTGGTGCACCCACATGCCTGGGCCCTCCGGGGACACCACACACCTGCCCCAGGTCCTCCTGGCACCCCCTGAATGCCTGGGGCTGCCCAAGCTCCTGGGCCCCACTGCCAGCCCCACTCCCCACACGCCTGGGTCCCCTCGCTGAGCCCTGTCTCCCCCCAGCTCTTCTTCACAAGAAACCTCGCCATGGCCATGGCCGGAGCTACTCGGAGCGTCCGGCCGCACCGCACCTTCCGGGGGGACCTGGCCCTGCTCTCTGGGGGTAAGGGGGCATGGACGCCTGGGTCCACTGCGGAGGGCTTGGCGACGGGGCTGAGTGAGTCCCCAGCCCCCTGCCACGTGTCCCCTCTGTCCCCACAGCCATCACCTTCCTGCTCTTCGTTGTGTTGGGGTGTGGAGAGAAAAGATTAGAAGTGTTAAGTTAAGCTTTGTATTAGAAATGCTAAGTTTGTATGCATGTAGAATTGATCTTTGTGTTGTAGTGTAAATAACTTCTGTGTAATGTTATATGATAAAAGAAGATAGTTAAGATGAATATTTGTTTGACTAAAAGGAGAATGACCATGCCCATATTGGGATTCGTCATTACTCTGGGTTCGCACTCCCACTCCGACCCTGGTCACTCCGACATCTGGTAGCAGAGGATGGTTGGAAACATGCTGGGCTCGTAGCCCAGGGGTCTGGTAGCAGAGACTACAATTCTTCGAGACTGCGGTAAGCGCAGCGAGAGAAGGGGAGTGGGAAACAAGCGACTGGGAGTTGTACCATTCTAGTGTCCAAATGGATAGAATGGATAACGGTGCAGTCTGGCCAACTGCCTCCCAGAGGGTGAGCTGCTATCATGGAACGTGAGGCAGCTTCGTTGCTCGCTGGTTTACTCTCTGAGAGAGGGATCGAGACAACGGTGAAACAGCTTATTAAGCTTTTTATAAACAAAAAAGGGGAAAATGTGGAGAAGTAGATATTTTAAAGACATTTTCTGAGTTGTGGAGAGAAAAGACCTGAACACCTGGCTTAGTTGTCCCTTCTGTAAGGAAACTGTAAACATCAAAATGAAAAAGCTCTCAGTTAGGAATGCTGCTTACGGTTACCCTGAGGTGTGGCCTAATGAGTACCAGCTGATTCAAGAGCCAAAACAGGTGAAGGGAATTGTGAGCAGACATGTGATGGTTGCCGGAAGGAAGATTTGAGAGAGGCAATGGAGAGAGACAGTGGTGGTGAAGCAACAGAGAGAGACAGAAGGGTGAGGCCATGGAGAGAGACTGTGGGACTGCCCTGTTATGATGGAGGCTCCAGTATTGCTGCGCATATATATGTGAGGGTCTGTGCTATCTTACACCACAAATGGCGCCCAGTGTGGGGCTGAAAGAGGAAAGCCTGAAGAAAGAAGGTCTTGAAGAAAGGAAATAGAAATATCCAGTGGTGTACCCCTGTTGAGCTGAATGGAGGACAATTCAGGTGAGCAGCCACAGGGAAGTTATATGAACTTTATACATTAGTTATGGGACAGTCGGCATCTCAGTCACAGAAGCTTCAACTTGAAATGTTTCAACGTATTTTGAAGGTAACAAGGTTTTGAAGGAAAGCAAACTGTGTAATGGAGAACAGGAAAGGTCTCTGTATTAGAAGTGTTAAGTTTGTATCTCTGTATTAGAAGTGTTAAGTTTGTATAAAAGAAAATAGGTTTAGTAAGTTAAGCTTTGTAAAATAGGTTTAGTCTAAGTTAAGCTTTGTATAAAAGAAAATAGGTTTAGTAAGTTTAAGATTGGTATTAGAAGTGTTAAGTTAAGCTTTGTATTAGAAATGCTAAGTTTGTATGCTGAAGTTGTTGCTTTTGTAAAAAAAAAAAGGAAAAAAGGGGGAAATGTGGAGAGAAAAGATTAGAAGTGTTAAGTTAAGCTTTGTATTAGAAATGCTAAGTTTGTATGCATGTAGAATTGATCTTTGTGTTGTACTGTAAATAACTTCTGTGTAATGTTATATGATAAAAGAAGATAGTTAAGATGAATATTTGTTTGACTAAAAGGAGAATGACCATGCCATACTGGGATTCGTCATTTCTCTGGGTTCGCACTCCCACTCCGACCCGGGTCACTCCGACATTGGGGATCTTCGTTGTGGGGCTTGGACTCTTGCAGGAAGGGCAGAGAGGAGGCACGAGTCCCAGCCCTGCCATGGGGCACCCAGGCATTCCCCTCCTGTCTTACAGGAAACTAGGAAATAGTTCTACGTTGTTTAGTGCTACAAACTGTTGGCTAATGTCGGTTGTTATAAAGTGGTCATAAATAGAAGTATGTTCCTTTCCTTTGACCTGGCGGTGGCATGCGTCCCGCTCCTCCCCTGCACCACCTTCCTCCTCCTCTTCCTCTTGGTCCTGCTCCTGCCCCTCTTTCTGCTGCAGGACCACGTGCTGCCGGCCCTGCTCGTCCTTGGCAGAGGCGCGCTCCCCGTCGCCGGCATCTTCCTCACCCGCCTGCTGCTGGCCCTGGCCGCCTTGGTGGCACATGGTGGTGGTGACGCGGGGCCGGTGCTGCCGCGGGGCACCGGCCCTCCTCCTGCGGGCTGGGGCTGGCCGGTAGCCATGGAGCCCGGGCGTGGCTGGGCGGCACCGTGGGGCCATTGTGATGTCGCTGGTGAGGTTGGCCCTGTAAGGCGCCCCTGTCACAAAGGGCCTCGCCCCGGCACCCCTATAAAAGCAGGGCGGGGGGCGCACAACCCCACTTGGCCAGCCCACCATGGCCCGGTCCCAGCGCAGCAGCACCCGCAGCAGAAGCGGGCGCCGCCGGCGCCGCACACCGGACCACTCCCAGAGCCGGCGTCGGCGCCGCTATGTGCGGAGCCCACGCCGGCCCCTGGCACGCCGACGCCGGGCTCCCAGGAGCCGGCGTCGGCGAGGGACATGCAGGTGCCGCTGCTGAGCCCACCTCAGCAGTGGGCGTCTGCGGAGCCAGTGTCCCCGAGGGCCCCGGCCACCACCGCCGCTGCACCACCGCGGCCCTGGCTCCAAAAATAAAGCTGGAATGATTGCATGAATCCCTGCATGTCCCCTGGTGTCGTGTCCATGGGTGGGCGTCCGCGTGCGCTGGGGGGGTGTGTCCCAGGGCTGCACATGTCCAGGACCAGCACACGTCTCCAGAGATAGAGGTGCCCCAGCCTGCCTGCTCCTCTCCTAGCTCTGACCCCAGTCTCCAGGTCCCAGCTCAGCTCCAGGTCCCAAACCCATCTCCATGTGCCAGGCCATCTCCATGGCCCCAACCCAGCCCCACCTCCCCAGACCATCTCCATGGCCTCAACCCATCTCCACGTCTTCAACGCATCTCCACGTGCCCAGCCCATCCCCATGGCCCAGCCCATCTCCATGGCCCCAGCCATCTCCATTTCACAGCCCATCTCCATGGCCCCAGCCCACCTCTCTTTCCCCAACCCATCTTAACATGCCTAACCCAGCTCCAGGTCCCAACCCAGCTCCAGGTCCCAGCCCATCTCCACATCCCCAACCCAGCTCCACATCCCCAGCCCAACCCCGCCTCCCAGCCCATGCTACGGCCCCAGCCCGTCTCCACGGCCCCAACCCATCTCCACGGCCCCAGCCCATCCTGGCGTGCTGGAGAGGCCCTTGCAGCTACCGTTGGTCCTGGCAGCCCCGCGCGCACAGGAGGTGAGACGAGGCTGTGCTGAACAACAGTGGCATCTCCCTCCCGGGGAATGGCAAAGCTGCCCTTGCCCTAGGCAGCTCTTTCTTCAAGGGATTGCACTTGCCCCAGGCAGAAAGAGGAGGCCCAGAGCGGTCCCCGAGGCTGGACCGCTCCTGAGGTGGGGGGGCTAATGGCAGCGCACTGACTGACGTCAGCAAGGCAGTCTGCCAGCAAGGCTTTGGAGACGACACGGTGCACCATCCGCACTTCAGTTTGACCGAGGAGGGAAAGGACTTGCACCAGGAAGATGGCAAACGCCCTTCGCCAGCCTTTCTTTTGGTTTTGAAAGAAAGAAAGAAAGAAAAAAAGAAAGAAAGAAAACAAAGCCAGGGAGTTCTTTGGGGCTGCCGTGATGCATTATCCATCTCTTTCGAAGCCATTAAACATTCTTCCAAATTTATTCTCTCTTGACTCTAAATTCATTTGTTAAGCGTGTTGACAGTGGCCATTTCTTCTCAATTTCTCCCCAATGTGGTGCTGAGCCCTGCGGTGACAATTCAGGCCGCTGCCCCCAGCTCAGTCCCTCGCTCCTGGCCCGGGGGCAGGATTTGCCTGTCCCCCAGGCCGGGGAGGGGGCATTTACCCCCCTGGGCTGCCCCACACACAGCTCAGGGAGGGGAAGTGCCCCTGGGCGGGGAGTATCTCCTCTTGGGGGGATCTGCCCTGGCGGGAGGATCGGCCCCTGGGTGGGGGATTTGCAGCCGGGGAGGGGATCTCTGGCCCTGGGGGGCATCTCTGCCCCAAGGGGGATGTGCCCCTGGGCAGGAGCTGCCCCTGGGCAGGGGAGCTGCACGTGGGGAGGGGGCATTTGCCCTGGGGGGAAGCTTTGGTCATGGCGGGGGCTATCTGCCCCTGGGGAGAGATTGATCCCTGGGGGGGTCTCTTCCCACTGGGGGAGTGCCTGACCGGACCCGGTACCGGGAGGGTTAGGCCTGACGAGGCTGGTACCGGGCCAGCACTGGCGGGTCAGGCCTGACTGGGCCAGCACTGGTGGGTCAGGCCTGACTGGGCCAGCACTGGGTACTCTTGGTCTGACTGGGCCAGCACTGGCGGGTCAGGCCTGACTGGGCCAGCACTGGGTACTCTGGGCCTGACTGGGCCAGCACAGGCGGGTCAGGACTGATGGGGCCAGCACTGGGTACTCTGGGCCTGACTGGGCCAGCACTGGCACGTCTGGACTGACGGGGCCAGCACTGCGGGGTCTCGGTCTCGGCCTGGCTGGGCCAGCACTGGCCCAGCACCGGTGGCTCAGGGCCCATGCAGGGAGGATCCCAGGAGGGAGGCGAGGGGAAAGTGGGTTCCCTTCCGCTCTAACCGGCTTTGTACTGGGATGGGACACTGCCAGCCGGCATGCGGGAGGCACGTGCCATAATCCCCACCCCATTTACTGCCTGCACACAACCCGAGGCGTTCACGCCTCCGCCCAGCCTGACCACACAAGCGTCTCCAGAGGGATCCTTAAAAGATGCCAGCTGCAGCTCTGGGGGAAATGCTGGGAAATGAGGGTTGGTGTGTTAGGATGCTCCCTCCCCTCTTCTTGCTCTTCCAGGCACAGAATGGGGACATGCAGTCGGGGGGGGTCTGCAGCGGTCTCCCTCTTGGGGGGGTGCATGGAAGGTTCCAGAAGGGTCATCTTAGCATTTTATGAGATGCCTTTCTTAGATTAGTTTACTCTAGGATGATTAGGATGATGATGATATGATTCGTCATTGGAGGGCAGGGCAGGACATACTGGTGCACCCACATGCCTGGGCCCTCCGGGGTCCCACACACCTGCCCCAGGTCCTCCTGGCACCCCTGAATGCCTGGGGCTGCCCAAGCTCCTGGGCCCCACTGCCAGCCCCACTCCCCACACGCCTGGGTCCCCTCGCTGAGCCCTGTCTCCCCCCAGCTCTTCTTCACAAGAAACCTCGCCATGGCCATGGCCGGAGCTACTTGCAGCGTCCGGCCGCACCGCACCTTCCGGGGGGACCTGGCCCTGCTCTATGGGGGTAAGGGGGCATGGACGCCTGGGTCCACTGCGGAGGGCTTGGCGACGGGGCTGAGTGAGTCCCCAGCCCCCTGCCACGTGTCCCCTCTGTCCCCACAGCCATCACCTTCCTGCTCTTGTTCGTTGTGTTGGGGATCTTCGTTGTGGGGCTTGGACTCTTACAGGAAGGGCAGAGAAGAGGCACGAGTCCCAGCCCTGCCATGGGGCACCCAGGCATTCCCCTCCTGTCTTACAGGAAACTAGGAAATAGTTATACGTTGTTCAGTGCTACAAACTGTTGGCTAATGTCGGTTGTTATAAAGTGGTCATAAATAGAAGTATGTTCCTCTCCTTTGGCCTGGCGGTGGCATGCGTCCCGCTCCTCCCCTGCACCACCTTCCTCCTCCTCTTCCTCTTGGTCCTGCTCCTGCCCCTCTTTCTGCTGCAGGACCACGTGCTGCTGGCCCTGCTCGTCCTTGGCAGAGGCGCGCTCCCCGTCGCCGGCATCTTCCTCACCCGCCTGCTGCCGGCCCTGGCCGCCTTGGTGGCCCATGGTGGTGGTGACGCGGGGCCGGTGCTGCCGCGGGGCACCGGCCCTCCTCCTGCGGGCTGGGGCTGTGCGGTAGCCATGGAGCCCGGGCGTGGCCGGGCGGCACCGTGGGGCCATTGTGATGTCGCTGGTGAGGTTGGCCCTGTAAGGCGCCCCTGTCACAAAGGGCCTCACCCCGGCACCCCTATAAAAGCAGGGCGGGGGGCGCACAACCCCACTTGGCCAGCCCACCATGGCCCGGTCCCTGCGCAGCAGCACCCGCAGCAGAAGCGGGCGCCGCCGGCGCCGCACACCGGACCCCTCCCAGAGCCGGCGTCGGCGCCGCTATGCGCGGAGCCCACGCCGGCACCTGGCACGCCGGCGCCGGGCTCCCAGGAGCCGGCGTCGGCGAGGGACACGCAGGCGCCGCTGCTGAGCCCACCTCAGCAGTGGGCGTCTGCGGAGCCAGTGTCCCCGAGGGCCCCGGCCACCACCGCCGCTGCACCACCGCGGCCCTGGCTCCAACAATAAAGCTGGAATGATTGCATGAATCCCTGCATGTCCCCTGATGTCGTGTCCCATGGGTGGGCGTCCGCGTGCGCTGGGGGGGTGTGTCCCAGGGCTGCACATGTCCAGGACCAGCACACGTCTCCAGAGATAGAGGTGCCCCAGCCTGCCTGCTCCTCTCCTAGCTCTGACCCCAGTCTCCAGGTCCCAGCTCATCTCCAGGTCCCAAACGCATCTCCATGTGCCAGGCCATCTCCACGGCCCCAACCCAGCCCCACCTCCCCAGACCATCTCCATGGCCTCAACCCCTCTCCACGTCTTCAACGCATCTCCACGTGCCCAGCCCATCCCCATGGCCCAGCCCATCTCCACGGCCCCAACCCATCTCCATTTCACAGCCCATCTCCACGGCCCCAGCCCACCTCTCTTTCCCCAACCCATCTTAACATGCCTAACCCCGCTCCAGGTCCCAACCCAGCTCCAGGTCCCAGCCCATCTCCACATCCCCAACCCAGCTCCACATCCCCAGCCCAACTCCGCCTCCCAGCCCATGCTACGGCCCCAGCCCGTCTCCACGGCCCCAGCCCATCCTGGCGTGCTGGAGAGGCCCTTGCAGCTGCCGTTGGTCCTGGCAGCCCCGCGGGCACAGGAGGTGAGATGAGGCTGTGCTGAACAACAGTGGCATCTCCCTCCCGGGGAATGGCAAAGCTGCCCTTGCCCTAGGCAGCTCTTTCTTCAAGGGATTGCACTTGCCCGAGGCAGAGAGAGGAGGCCCAGAGCGGTCCCCGAGGCTGGACCGCTCCTGAGGTGGGGGGGCTAATGGCAGCGCACTGACTGACGTCAGCAAGGCAGTCTGCCAGCAAGGCTTTGGAGACGACACGGTGCACCATCAGCACTGCAGTTTGACCGAGGAGGGAAAGGACTTGCACCAGGAAGATGGCAAACGCCCTTCGCCAGCCTTTCTTTTGGTTTTGAAAGAAAGAAAGAAAGAAAGAAACCAAAGCCAGGGAGTTGTTTGGGGCTGCCGTGATGCATTATCCATCTCTTTCGAAGCCATTAAACATTCTTCCAAATTTATTCTCTCTTGACTCTAAATTCATTTGTTAAACGTGTTGACAGTGGCCATTTCTTCTCAATTTCTCCCCAATGTGGTGCTGACCCCTGCGGTGACAATTCAGGCCGCTGCCCCCAGCCCAGTCCCTCGCTCCTGGCCCGGGGGCAGGATTTGCCTGTCCCCCAGGCCGGGGAGGGGGCATTTACGCCCCTCGGCTGCCCCACACACAGCTCAGGGAGGGGAAGTGCCCCAGGGCGGGGAGTATCTCCTCTTGGGGGGATCTGCCCTGGCGGGAGGATCTGCCCCTGGGTGGGGGATTTGCAGCCGGGGAGGGGATCTCTGGCCCTGGAGGGCATCTCTGCCCCAAGGGGGATCTGCCCCTGGGCAGGAGCTGCCCCTGGGCAGGGGAGCTGCACCTGGGGAGGGGGCATTTGCCCTGCGGGGAAGCCTTGGTCATGGCGGGGGCTATCTGCCCCTGGGGAGAGATTGACCCCTGGGGGGGTCTCTTCCCACTGGGGGAGTGCCTGACCGGACCCGGTACCGGGAGGGTTAGGCCTGACGAGGCTGGTAGCGGGCCAGCACTGGCGGGTCAGGCCTGACTGGGCCAGCACTGGGTACTCTGGGCCCGACTGGGCCAGCACTGGCGGGTCAGGCCTGACTGGGCCAGCACTGGGTACTCTGGGCCCGACTGGGCCAGCACTGGCGGGTCAGGCCTGACTGGGCCAGCACTGGGTACTCTGGGCCTGACTGGGCCAGCACTGGCGGGTCAGGCCTGACTGGGCCAGCACTGGGTACTCTGGGCCTGACTGGGCCAGCACAGGCAGGTCAGGACTGACGGGGCCAGCGCTGGGTACTCTCGGCTGTTTCCTTCGTGAGGCGTGGCGACCTGTTTCAGGAACGGCACGGCGACCCCCTTCCCCAGGCCGCTCGGGCCATCGGCTCGCAGGCACCAATGTGATGGACGGCAAATGGCGTTTATTGGTAGATAACACGGTGTTATATACCTTGGGTTTATGGCGTCACTTCCGCCTGCTTACTTCACACCTAAATGCTACTGGCTATTAGGGGAGGGGGTCCTATCTTTCCGTACAGCGCGATATCTTCCGGCCGCCTGATCCTAACTACCCACATTTCCCCCCTCCCTATGCATAATGAAACTAGCTAAATGTAAAAAGTTTAAAAAGATGTATATCAAAATCTTGGGTAAAAAACGTTAAAATATATACTATAAACCTGAATAGAAAATATAAGGCACTCTAATGCAAGGGATAACTAGGGTGTAACAGGGAATGACAGGGTAATTAGAAGTAGAACTAGAGGTAGTTAAAAATTCTAAGCAAGGATATTCTTAGAGCAATTGCCGGCGTTCTACCATCATGATGTTAACTAGTTCTAGCCGGCTCTTGGCAAACGACACGAGCTTATTCAATATACAGGGTCCGAAGATCAATGCTATTATGATTATTACTACTGGCCCTGTCAGGGTAGATATCAGGGTGGCAAGCCACGGTGAGTGGTAAAACCATGAAGCAAACCAATTTTGCTGCGCCTCTCGTTCCCTTTTTCGCTTTTCCAGTCCTTCTCGCAGTTTGACCATGGTGTCTCTCACTATTCCAGTGTGGTCGGCATATACACAGCATTCTTCTCTCAGCGCAGCGCATACTCCTCCCTGTTGTAAGAACACTAGGTCTAACCCTCTCCGATTTTGTAGCACTACTTCAGATAGTGATCTAATTGAACTTTCTAACGCACTTATTGATTGTTCGATTCTAGCTAAGTCCTCATCTACTGCTATTCTCAAGGCACTGAATTCTTTATTTTGTTGCACTAAGGATGCTACTCCTGTACCCACTCCCGTGCCTGCTATGATCATTAGAGTGGCTACTGTTAGTGCTGTAAAGAGTTCCCGTTTTGACAGATGGTGTGCTGGGGTAATCTGTGAGTCATAGACAAAGTCTTCGGAATGATAAAAGATTTTAGGGATTATAGCTACCTGGACACAATATTCCGAGGATTCATCAAATTTGTCCAACGACAAACAGGGTGTGACTCCCATAATAGAACAAACCCACTTGGTATTGTCGGCCAGTATTAACCACTTTGCAGGAGTTTTATCCTGTGTCTCATTAACACATAGTTGTTTTTTATGGTTTGGGACTTTACCCACGCACACGCCACTTCCTACTACTCCTGCTAATGTAATCCCTTGTTTTTCTATGTCCCATGTGCACTGGGCCGGATTTGAACCATTTACTCACATGGGCTTGTTATTTACTCCTACAGCCTCGTAAAAGGGTGACCGTATTCCGTAACACAACCAACAATGCTCCGTAAGATTGGGGTTAGTTTTGTTCAGCAGCTGATAGCTAGCTTGCATCATTTTCCAGAGAGAATGTCGGTCATAAATTATGGCGGTGTGTGCAGCAGGTCTGGTGGTGTGTACAATAAGGTCGGTACTACTTACAGTACTATGTGGCAGTGGTGCAGGTATTGTCGGGTCAGGTATCTTCGGGTGAGGAACCGGGTTAGGCCCAATTACTCGGTTAGGGCCTGCTTGGCAGTGGATCTTTCGGTACAACCGCCTTTTTTATGAGGATAAAACTACCTCTGTCTGACCCTGATTCTAGATACCTTACTCCCCACATTTTCCCAAGAAGCCAAGCGTCTTCTCGGGGGTTGGTAACATTTAGAAAGAGGAATGAGCAAGTTCCTTTTCTGTGTGATGTCGCTCGACCTGGCCCTCGTGCCGGGGCAATCCCCCATTTAGCACGTCCTGACGCTGGTCGCTGTGGAGAACACTTATACGGGCCCCACCGGACTTTTAGGTATTTGTCCTTACCGTCACCCGGTATCCAAGCAGGAGCTATGGTCTCACATCCCCAATGACCGCAAAAATATTGATCAGGGTAGTTACAATAACGTTTCCCAGGATTAGAGCTGGGGCACATATAAAATTTCGCGTATTCCCAGCATGGTTTTACGGGGATAAGCTGACACAGAGTGGTAGTGAAGCTCGGTGCACTTGATGTAATCTGAGTAGCGATAACGTGCTGATCTTCAGCTCGAATGAGGGACCATTTAAATGGACGATGAGGATGGTGTTCTGATGCTGCTTGCCCTATAGTGACGAGCCCCACAATGAAGATTATACATTGTGGGTGTAAGCATTGTAGCCTCTGCTTATGGGGGTTGTGTCGCCGTTGTCCGGAATCTGCTGGTGTGGGACTCTCAGGTGTGGGCAGGACGTCTGCTGATTCGCCGTCTTCCCCTGCTACCGGAGCATACGGATTACGAGGGCGTCCGATAATCCGGTTCTGCGGAGAAAAACTCACAATGTTTATTAGTTTTATTCTGGAGGTCTGGTTTGATGGACTTAAGCGGACACCACTTAACTGTTCCATCTCTTTTGACCGCGGCATACCCTCGCCCTGTAAGGACTAGCCTCCACCCTTGTTCCCATTCTCCCAGCTCATTTCTGATTATGACCAACGGGCCTTCTTCCAGCGCTCGAGTGGCCCAATGTTTTTGGGTGGGGCTATTTTTCTCTTCCCCCCTGGGAAATTGGTTTAGTGCTAAAAGAGCAGTTGCTAACAGGCGTGCTTGGTCTCCCGGGGGAATGGTGCTGGTGAAACCTTCTGTTTTTGCCAGCACCTCTAATTTAGACTTTAGAGTGTGATTCGCTCGTTCAACTATGGCTTGTCCTGTGCTATTATACAGAATGCCGTGTGTCAGGGTAATACCCCATTTCAAAGCAAATGCCTGAACTGATTTGGAGACAAAATTCGGACCGTTGTCTGTTTTGATCTGATTAGGAATGCCAAGCCACGCCATAACTGTTAGCCAATGTTGGGTGGTTGCTTTGGAGTTGGTTCTAAGGTGTTGTGTGGCTACGATCATTCCACTATATGTATCTACAGTTACGGCTAGCCACGCTCGGGGTTTTAGCAACTGACAGAGCGTAAAGTCTGTTTGCTACAATTCAGAGGCTTTGAGACCTCTGGGGTTGACTCCACTGGACCACAGTGGTGTTTTCTGACAGTGGGGACATGTGGCTACTACGTGTTTTGCGTCAGTGACTGAGATTCCGCATCTTTTCGCTAGCGCTTTAGCTCCGATGTGGAGGGACTCGTGTAGCCGACGGGCATCCCTTAGCGTCCACAACCCTTTCGCTGCGGCGTCTGCTTTGTCATTACCGGTTTGGAAAAACCCTTTGATTGGGTCGTGGCTGTTAACGTGGATGACCGATATGGTGCCCTTTCGAGAAAAAAGTGCTTCTTCCAGCATTAGGGCTGTTGTGGATGTTGACACGCCGGGCCCCGCCATGGCTAAGCAAAGTTTGGCCACGAACATCGAATCGGTCACGATATTGAGATGTTCCTCTGGGAACAGTCCACACGCCAGTACTACGGCCATCGCTTCTAGCTGCTGGGCTGAAAGCGCACAGTCGGTCATTTTAATGCAGTGCCATTTTTCTCCAGATTGCCATACCGCCGCCGCGGTTGAGGTCGTCGAGGATGCATCTGTAAAGACCGTTGGTCCCTGTTGGGGTCGGTCCATGATCTTCTGTGGGAGGTCGATGTCGACAATGGTCAGCATTTGAGTCCAGGGGGGCTTTGTAGCATACCGGACTTCTCCGCCAAACCCAACAAGAGCTATAGCTAAATACTCTGACATCATCACCGATTGCTTTGGGAGCTGCTTGCGGAAGGGTAGGTATATCTTGGCGGGTTCGATGCCTAGGTGTCTTAGGGCGAGTTTTCTGCCTTTCATGATGAGATTACCAAGGCACTCGACTCCTGGAGAGAATGCACATGACGGTTTTCCCAGGACTATCCATTGTATTGGTTGAGCTTTTTCAGGGGGCCCCTGGGCTAGTGCCCCTACTCCCCCGCCCTCCGTGAAATGTACATACAGATCAAGCGGTACACCTGGGTTCCACCTGGCGAGCGTGCTCGACAAGGCTCGTTGCTCGATAAAGTCAAGAGAGTTCATTGCCTCCGTCGTCAGAATTTTCTGTTCCCAGGGGTGTTTTCCTTTCAGAAGATCGTATAGGGGGGCCATGATTTCGGGAGGAATCAGGACAATGTTGCGAAGCCATTGCAAGGATCCCACCAATTGCTGCATATCATGGAGTGTTTTGATATTCCGACGGATTTTTATTTGGGGGGGGGGTACGTGAGAACTGGTGATCCCCACCCCCAGGAAAGTTACACATGGTCCCCTTTTAACTTTCGCGCCCGTGATTTCAAACCCGTTTGTTTTTAAAGTTTCCGAGACCGCTGTTACTAGCTGGTTCACCTGATTTTCTGTCGGCGCGGCGATTAGGATATTGTCCATGTACTGAATGATAGTCGCAGTCGGATCATCGCGCCGAACCGGTGCTACTGCGCGATCCATTATAATTTGGCATATAGTAGGCGAGTTGATCATTCTTTGAGGCAGCACTTTCCACTGGAAGCGTAGGTTGGGGCGTGAGCTGTTTGGGAACACTACAGAAAAAGCAAACCGCTCTTTGTCCTCCTCATGCAGTGGTATTGAAAAGAAACAGTCTTTAATATCAAGGACAGCACACGGTTGTCCTTCTGGTATCATAGAGTTCATGGGCAGCAGCGTTTGGACAGGACCCATTGGTTGAATTTTCTTATTTACTTCACGCAGGTCATGGAGGAGACAAAACCCTTCGCCGGTTCGTTTGGGTATTACAAAAACTGGGGTGTTCCATGGGCTAGTAGAAGGCTCTATGTGACCTCGTTGTAACTCACGGTCGACTAGCTTAAGAAGAGCATCCATTCGAGGCTTCGACAGGGGCCACTGCTCGACCCACACTGGGTCAGTCGATTTCCACGTCAATTTAATAGGTGGAAGTGGGTGTGCGGCAGTGGCCCTCACGATAAATTTGTCACCCTGGCTTTCAGAAGGGCTAGAGCGTCCCTTCCCAGCAGGGGTGGGACTCCTGACATGACATATGGGAAGAGAGTAATGGTTTTCTCCGGCCCTTTTTCAGTGTGAAGCATGATTGCTGTTAGTTGAGCACTTTTCCGAGCCCGGGTTAATCCCCCGACTCCACCCACCATGGGGGCATTTTCTAATTTCCAATGCGGGGGCCAGTTTGTCTCAGGAATAACCGTAACATCTGCTCCAGTATCAATCAAAAAGGGGACACTAATGGTGGTGTCATCTAGGGTATTATAAAGGGAACAGATTCCCCACACCACTGGCGGGCTGTCGCATTTTACTGCCAGGGCCACCCTGGGGTCTCGCCCCCAGGAGATGGTTGTTGCTGCCCTTGAGGTAGGGACTGGTTCGGATGGCTTGTCGGTTGGGCCATAAAGTTGGTCGTTTCTCGAGGGGGCAGCGGGTTCGGGAGTGTTGTGCCCCATCCGGGGTTGGCATAACTGGGCCGCATTATGTCCCAAGTGGGAGAGGGCTGTGCGCGGCCCGGGTGCCCCCTCCCCTTTCCGTTTCCCTGGGTTTTAGATCTGCAATCTTTGGCAAAATGTCCTTTCCTTCCACAGGCCCAACACGGTCCTCTTTGTCGATTTTGGCGCGGGGGGAGCGCTGTGGGTGGGTCCCCCAACCGCGGGCAGTTTGCCGCCACGTGGCCCGCCTGACCACATTTAAAACATGCCATCACATTAGCTATTGCAGTGCGAACAGCTACCTGAATTGGGGCTAGATGCTCTTCCTTTGCGACATGCTTGATCATGTCTGCGATACTTGACCCCACTGGCAGTGATCGTAGGATCTCTTTGGTTGCCGAATTACACTGCTGACGTAAGCAATCTGCAACAACCGGGCCTTTCGCTTCCGCGGGCAGGGTCGAGGAGTCGACCGCTGCCTGAAGGCGATCCACAAACTGCGTAAAGCTCTCACTTTCATTTTGCTTAATTGTGGACCATGGTGACGGCTTGGCAATAACTCTAGAAGCGGTGCGAATAGCTTCTCTAGCCGCGCGGGTAGTTGTCATAACTTCATGGGCCCGCAGGCCCTGGGCCTGCGCCTGGGGGGTAATCATGGTGGGGTCTGTACCCATCAGCCGCTGCAGGCTGGAACCGTGTAGCGGGTGATCCGCCCCGGCCACTTGGGCTAATTGTCTCGCACAGTTGTCCTCCCATTCTTGTTTAAAAACGATCATCCCTGCCCCGTCAAAGACCAATCTACAAGTTTGTTTTATATCAAACGGGAGCATATCGTCTCCCCCAAAAACACCATCTATGAGGGTGGAGACCATGGCAGAATTAAGGCCTTTATCTGCAATCGACTTAACGATCGCTTGTATATCTTTAGGGTTTACTGGCGAGTAAACCCTCTGTCCCCCGTCCGTCACTCGGACCGGGAACGCCAGCTTGGCTGATGGAACCCACTCGGCACACACAGTCTTTATTTTCCTCCAATCGGTGAGGGGGAGGTTTTTGTTTTTATTTTGGATGAAAGTGTTTTGGCTTTTGACTGTGTGCACTCCCATTTCCTCCTCCTCTGAGCTTGGATCAGTCACGAACCACTCGTCCCAGCTAGTGTCCGATCCGGAGCCGGAACTCGACTGACCGGCTGCTTCCGGTTTCTGATACCTTTTTGTCGGGCTCCGGCCCCGCCTGCTTCTCCTGCGGGCGGGCCATTC
>JAJKFH010002740.1:0-19578 GCA_023333565.1 Puffinus mauretanicus | reverse complement strand
CACAGTGTTGGTGGGGCTGAGAAGGGGCTGCCAAGAGACTGTGAGGGCCAGCAACAGCTTTGGTTCCTGCCTACTTCAGTGCCTTAGCTCCACATGGATGTTGGTCGCTTGGGAGTTTGACTCCGTTGAGGGTAAGGAGTATGTCGAGGATAAGTGGGAGAGCAGACAGAGAGCCCCGGTACTGGTGCGGCTGGGAAGAGGCTGCCAAGAGATCGAGAGGGCCAGCATCAGCCTTGATTCCTGGCTACTTCAGTTCCTAAGTCCCCCGGGGAGAGTGGTCCTTCGGAGTTTGGCTCCGAGGAGGGTAAGGGATAGGTTGATGTTAGGTGCGAGCAGAGACACAGAGCCCCGGTGTTGGTGGGGCTGAGACGGGGCTGCCAAGAGATCGTGAGGGCCAGCATCAACCTTGATTCCTGACTACCTCAGGGCCAAGCCCCATGTGGAGTGTGGCCGCTTTGGAGCTTGGCCCTGATGAGGTTCAGGGCTGGAGTGACGTTAGGTGGGAGAACAGACTCAGAAACCCGGTGTTGGTGAGGCTGCCAAGGAAGGTGAGGGCCAGCATCATCCGCGAGTCCTGGTTATTCAGTGCCAAGCCCTATGTGGAGGGTGGCCGCTTCGTAAGCTTGGCTCTGATGAGGGTAAGGGATATGTCGAGGAGAAGTGGGAGAACAGATCCAGAGACCCGGTGTTGGTGGGGCTGAGAAGGGCTGCTAAGAGGCCGTGAGGGCCAGCATCAGCCTTGGTTCCTGGCTACTTCAGTGCCTGAGCCCCATGTTCAGAGTGTCCTCTTCGGAGCTTGGCTCCAATGAGGGTAAGGCATATGTCGAGGATAAGTGGGAGAACAGAGACAGAGCCCCGTTTTTGGTGGAGCTACCAAGGGAAGGCGAGGGCCAGCATCTAACTTGATTTCTGGTTACCTTAGTGCCAAGCTCCACGTGGAGGGTGGCCGCTTCGGAACTTGGCCCTGATGAGGGTCAGGACTAGGTTGAGGTTAGGTGGGAGAACAGAGAGGGAGCCCCGGTGTTGGTGGGGCTGCCTAGGGACTGCAAACGGAAGGTGAGGGCCAGCATCAGCCTTGATTCCTGGCGATCTCAGTGCCAAGCCCCATGTGGAGTGTGGCTGCTTCGGAGCTTGGCCCTGGTGAGGGTCAGGGCTAGGTTGAGGTTAGGTGGGAGAACAGAGACAGAGCCCCGGTGTTGGTGGGGCTGCCTAGGGACTGCAAACGGAAGGTGAGGGCCAGCATCAGCCTTGATTGCTGACTACCTCAGGGCCAAGCCCCATGTGGAGTGTGGCTGCTTCGGAGCTTGACCCTGGTGAGGGTCAGGGCTAGGTTGAGGTTAGGTGGGAGAACAGGCACAGAGCCACAGTGTTGGTGGGGCTGAGAAGGGGCTGCCAAGAGACTGTGAGGGCCAGCAACAGCTTTGGTTCCTGCCTACTTCAGTGCCTTAGCTCCACATGGATGTTGGTCGGTTGGGAGCTTGACTCCGATGAGGGTAAGGGGTATGTCGAGGATAAGTGGGAGAGCAGACAGAGAGCCCCGGTACTGGTGCGGCTGAGAAGAGGCTGCCAAGAGATCGAGAGGGCCAGCATCAGCCTTGATTCCTGGCTACTTCAGTTCCTAAGCCCCCCGGGGAGAGTGGTCCTTCGGAGTTTGGCTCCGGGGAGGGTAAGGGATAGGTTGATGTTAGGTGCGAGCAGAGACACAGAGCCCCGGTGTTGGTGGGGCTGAGACGGGGCTGCCAAGAGATCGTGAGGGCCAGCATCAACCTTGATTCCTGACTACCTCAGGGCCAAGCCCCACGTGGAGTGTGGCCGCTTCAGAGCTTGGCCCTGATGAGGGTCAGGGCTAGGTTGAGGTTAGGTGGGAGAACAGAGACAGAGCCCCGGTGTTGGTGAGGCTGCCAAGGAAGGTGAGGGCCAGCATCAGGGACATGTCGAGCACCCAGATATGCCCAACACCCAGCAACCGCAGCACCCAGACATGTCCAGAACCCACTACACTCAGGGCCTCGCACACAGTACCCCCACGACCCAGCTCCGACACATGCCCAGCACGAAGCACTGCCAGTGATCCCAAGGTGTGCTTGGTGTGCTGGATGTTGCGCATTTGCGGTGCTGGAGATGGCTGGGTGCTGGGCAACTGAGAAGGGGCTGTAAAGGGAAAGTGAGCGCCGCGAACATATTTCAGTCCTGGCTAAATGTGTGTGGGAGCTCGACAGGGCGCTTGAGTGCTTTGCAGTTGGGCTGCAGCAAGGTTGACGGTTGAGTGCTACGGCAGGCACATAGCCCCGGTGCTGGTGGGGACCTCAAAGGGCTGCCAGGGCAGGTGAGTGCAACGAGTAATAGTCATCTTGGTTCCCTCTGTGTTGGAGCGCCATCTGGTGGGTAGACGTTTCAGAGCCTGGCTCTGATGAAGGTAGGATGTAGGTTGATGTTTCGGTGGAAGACCAAAGAGAAGGGAGCAGGGGTTGGTGGGGCTGAGGAGGGGCTGCCAAGAAAACGTGAGAGCCAGAATCAACCTTGATTCCTGACTACCGCAGTGCCAAGCCCCATGTGGAGAGTGGTCGCTTTGGAGCTTGGTCCTGGTGAGGGTCAGGGCTAGAGTGACGTTAGGTGGGAGAACAGACACAGAGCCACGGTGTTGGTGGGGTTGAGAAGTGGCTGCCAAGAGACGTGAGGGCCAGCATCAACCTTGGTTCCTGGCTACTTCAGTGCCTGAGCCCCATGTGGAGGGTGGCCTCTTTGGAGCTTGGCTCCGATGAGGGTAAGGGATATGTCGAGGATAAATGCGAGAACAGAGAAAAAGCCCCGGTTCTGGTGGGTCTACCAAGGAAAGGCGACAGCCAGCATCAAACTTGATTTCTGGTTACCTTAGTGCCAAGCTCCACGTGGAGGGTGGCCGCTTCGGAGCTTGGCCCTGATGAGGGTCAGGGCTAGGTTGATTTTAGGTGGGAGAACAGAGACAGAGCCCCGGCATTGGTGCGGCTGAGAAGGGGTTGCCAAGAGACCGTGAGGGCCAGCATCAACCTTGGTTCCTGGCTACTTAGTGCCTAGCCCCATGTGGTCGGTGGCCGCTTCGGACCTTGGCCCTGATGAGGGTCACGCTGGAGTGACTTTAGGTGGGAGAACAGACACAGAGCCCCGGTGTTGGTGAGGCTGCCAAGGAAGGTGAGGGCCAGCATCAACCTTGGTTCCGGGCTACTTCAGTGCCTGAGCCCCATGTGGAGGGTGTCCGCTTCGGACCTTGGCCCTGGTGAGGGTCAGGGCTGGAGTCATTTTAGGTGGGAGAACAGACACAGAGCCACAGTGTTGGTGGGGCTGAGAAGGGGCTGACAAGAGAACGTGAGGGTCAGAATCAACCTTGATTCCTGACTACCTCAGTGCCTGAGCCCCATGTGGAGGGTGGCCGCTTCGGACCTTGGCCCTGATGAGGGTCACGCTGGAGTGACGTTAGGTGGGAGAACAGAGACAGAGCCCCGGTGTTGGTGAGGCTGCCAAGGAAGGTGAGGGCCAGCATCAACCTTGGTTCCTGGCTACTTCAGTGCCTGAGCCCCATGTGGAGTGTGGCCTCTTCGGAGCTTGGCTCCGATGAGGGTAAGGGATATGTCGAGGATAAGTGGGAGAACAGAGACAGAGCCCCGGTTCTGGTGGGTCTACCAAGGGAAGGCGAGGGCCAGCATCAAACTTGATTTCTGGTTACCTTAGTGCCAAGCTCCACGTGGAGTGTGGCCGCTTCGGAGCTTGGCCCTGATGAGGATCAGGGCTAGGTTGAGGTTAGGTGGGAGAACAGGCACAGAGCCCCGGAATTGGTGCGGCTGAAGGGCCTGCCAAGAGAACGTGAGGGCCAGAATCAACCTTGGTTCCTGGCTACTTCAGTGCCTGAGCCCCATGTGGAGGGTGGCCGCTTCGGAGCTTGGTCCTGTTGAGGGTCAGGGCTGGAATTGCGTTAAGTGGGAGAACGGACACAGAGCCACAGTGTTGATGGGGCTGAAAAATGGCTGCCAAGAGAACGTGAGGGCCAGAATCAACCTTGGTTCCTGTCTACTTCAGTGCCTGAGCCCCATGTGGAGGGTGGCCGCTTCGGACCTTGGCCCTGGTGAGGGTCAGGACTGGAGTGACTTTAGGTGGGAGAACAGAGACAGAGCCCCGGTGTTGGTGAGGCTGCCAAGGAAGGTGAGGGCCAGCATCAACCTTGGTTCCTGGCTACTTCAGTGCCTGAGCCCCATGTTGAGGGTGGCCTCTTCGGAGCTTGGCTCCGATGAGGGTAAGGGATATGTCGAGGATAAATGGGAGAACAGAGACAGAGCCCCGGTTCTGGTGGGTCTACCAAGGGAAGGCGACAGCCAGCATCAAACTTGATTTTTGGTTACCTTAGTGCCAAGCTCCACGTGGAGGGTGGCCTCTTCGGAGCTTGGCCCTGATGAGGGTCAGGGCTAGGTTGATTTTAGGTGGGAGAACAGAGACAGAGCCCCGGCATTGGTGCGGGTGAGAAGGGGCTGCCAAGAGACCGTGAGGGCCAGCATCAACCTTGGTTCCTGGCTACTTAGTGCCTAGCCCCATGTGGTCGGTGGCCGCTTCGGACCTTGGCCCTGATGAGGGTCAGGGCTGGAGTGACGTTAGGTGGGAGAACAGACACAGAGCCCCGGTGTTGGTGAGGCTGCCAAGGAAGGTGAGGGCCAGCATCAGGGACATGTCGAGCACCCAGATATGCCCAACACCCAGCAACCGCAGCACCCAGACATGTCCAGAACCCACTACACTCAGGGCCTCGCACACAGTACCCCCCCGACCCAGCTCCGACACATGCCCAGCACGAAGCACTGCCAGTGATCCCAAGGGGTGCTTGGTGTGCTGGATGTTGCGCATTTGCGGTGCTGGAGATGGCTGGGTGCTGGGCAACTGAGAAGGGGCTGTAAAGGGAAAGTGAGCGCCGCGAACATATTTCAGTCCTGGCTAAATGTGTGTGGGAGCTCGACAGGGCGCTTGAGTGCTTTGCAGTTGGGCTGCAGCAAGGCTGACGGTTGAGTGCTACGGCAGGCGCATAGCCCCGGTGCTGGTGGGGACCTCAAAGGGCTGCCAGGGCAGGTGAGTGCAACGAGTGATAGTCATCTTGGTTCCCTCTGTGTTGGAGCGCCATCTGGTGGGTAGACGTTTCAGAGCCTGGCTCTGATGAAGGTAGGATGTAGGTTGATGTTTTAGGTGGAAGACCAGAGGGAGCAGGGGGTGGGAGTGGGAGCTGAGGAGAGGCTGCCAGAAAACGTGAGAGCCAGAATCCTTGTGATTCTGACTACCGCAGTGCCAAGCCCATGTGGAGAGTGAGCCAGCCTTGCAGACTGGTCCTGAGTGAGGTCAGGTCTGGAGGTGCGTTAAGTGGGAGAATGGGACTGAAACCACAGTGTTGATGGGAGGCTGAGAAATGGCTGCAAGAGAGGCACGTGAGGGCCAGTCAACTTGAGGGTTCCTGGCACTGATGCTGAGCCCATGTGGAGGTGGCGCTTAGGACCTTGGCCTAGTGAGGAGGTCAGGACTGGAAGTGACTGGGGTGGGAGAACAGAAGACAGAGCCCCGGTGTTGGTAGAGGCTGCCAAAGGAAGGTGAGGGCCAGCATCAACCTTAGTTCCCTGGCTACTTCAGTGCACTGCCCCATGTTGAGGGTGGCCTCTTCGGAGCTTGGCTCCGATGAGGGTAAGGGATATGTCGAGGATAAATGGGAGAACAGAGACAGAGCCCCGGTTCTGGTGGGTCTACCAAGGGAAGGCGACAGCCAGCATCAAACTTGATTTCTGGTTACCTTAGTGCCAAGCTCCACGTGGAGGGTGGCCGCTTCGGAGCTTGGCCCTGATGAGGGTCAGGGCTAGGTTGATTTTAGGTGGGAGAACAGAGACAGAGCCCCGGCATTGGTGCAGCTGAGAAGGGGTTGCCAAGAGACCGTGAGGGCCAGCATCAACCTTGGTTCCTGTCTACTTAGTGCCTAGCCCCATGTGGTCGGTGGCCGCTTCGGACCTTGGCCCTGATGAGGGTCACGCTGGAGTGACGTTAGGTGGGAGAACAGACACAGAGCCCCGGTGTTGGTGAGGCTGCCAAGGAAGGTGAGGGCCAGCATCAGGGACATGTCGAGCACCCAGATATGCCCAACACCCAGCAACCGCAGCACCCAGACCTGTCCAGAACCCACTCCACTCAGGGCCTAGCACACAGTATACCCACGGCCCAGCACCAACCCATGCCCAGCACCAAGCACTGCCAATGATCCGAAGGGGTGCTAGGTGTGCCGGATGTTGCGCATTTGCGGTGCTGGAGATGGCTGGGTGCTGGAGCAACTGAGAAAAGGCTGTAAAGAGAAGTGAAGCGCCCCTTGAACATATTTCAGTCCTGGCTAATGTGTGTAGGAGCTCGACAGAGTAGCTTGAAGTGCTTTGCAGTTTGGGCTGCAGCAAGGTTGTGGTTGAGTGCTCTGGCAGGCACATAACCCCGAGGTGTAGTAGGGACCTCAAAGGAGCTGCCAGAGGCAGGTGAGTGCAACAGTAATAGTCATCTTAGTTCCCCTCTGTGTTGGAGAAGCCATCTGGTGGGTAGAGCGTTCTTCCTGGCTCTGATGAAGAAGGTAGGATGGAGTTGATGTTTGATTGGAAGACCAAAGAGAAGGGGCAGGGGTGGGTGGGGGCTGAGGAGGAGGGCTGCCAAGAGACCGTGAGGGCCAGCATCAACCTTGGTTCCTGGCTACTTCAGTGCCTGAGCCCCATGTGGAGGGTGGCCTCTTCGGACCTTGGCCCTGGTGAGGGTCAGGGCTGGAATTGCGTTAAGTGGGAGAACGGACACAGAGCCACAGTGTTGATGGGGCTGAGAAATGGCTGCCAAGAGAACGTGAGGGCCAGAATCAACCTTGGTTCCTGGCTACTTCAGTGCCTGAGCCCCATGTGGAGGGTGGCCGCTTCGGACCTTAGCCCTGGTGAGGGTCAGGACTGGAGTGACTTTAGGTGGGAGAACAGAGACAGAGCCCCGGTGTTGGTGAGGCCGCCAAGGAAGGTGAGGGCCAGCATCAACCTTGGTTCCTGGCTACTTCAGTGCCTGAGCCCCATGTTGAGGGTGGCCTCTTCGGAGCTTGGCTCCGATGAGGGTAAGGGATATGTCGAGGATAATGGGAGAACAGAGACAGAGCCCCGGTTCTGTTGGGTCTACCAAGGGAAGGCGAGGGCCAGCCTCTAACTTGATTTCTGGTTACCTTAGTGCCAAGCTCCACGTGGAGGGTGGCCGCTTCAGAGCTTGGCCCTGATGAGGGTCAGGGCTGGGAGTTAAAGTTGGAGTGGGAGAAGAGGGGCCAGAGCCCGGCAGGTGCTGACTGAGAAGGGGCTGCCAGACCGTGAGGGCCATCCAGCCTTGGTTCCTGGCTACTTAGTGCCCTGGCCATGGTCAGTGGCCGCTTGGACCTTGGCCTGATGGCGTCAGCTGGAGTGGCCACGTTAGGTGGGAAGAACAGAGACAGAGCCCGGTGTGGGGTGGGAGGCTGCCAAAAGGAAGGTGAGAATTAGCATCGTTTTATGAGCACAGATATGCCCAACACCCAGCAACCGCAGCACCCAGACATGTCCAGAACCCACTACACTCAGGGCCTCGCACACAGTACCCCCCCGACCCAGCTCCGACACATGCCCAGCACGAAGCACTGCCAGTGATCCCAAGGGGTGCTTGGTGTGCTGGATGTTGCGCATTTGCGGTGCTGGAGATGGCTGGGTGCTGGGCAACTGAGAAGGGGCTGTAAAGGGAAAGTGAGCGCCGCGAACATATTTCAGTCCTGGCTAAATGTGTGTGGGAGCTCGACAGGGCGCTTGAGTGCTTTGCAGTTGGGCTGCAGCAAGGCTGACGGTTGAGTGCTACGGCAGGCGCATAGCCCCGGTGCTGGTGGGGACCTCAAAGGGCTGCCAGGGCAGGTGAGTGCAACGAGTGATAGTCATCTTGGTTCCCTCTGTGTTGGAGCGCCATCTGGTGGGTAGACGTTTCAGAGCCTGGCTCTGATGAAGGTAGGATGTAGGTTGATGTTTCGGGGGAAGACCAAAGAGAAGGGAGCAGGGGTGGGTGGGGCTGAGGAGGGGCTGCCAAGAAAACGTGAGAGCCAGAATCAACCTTGATTCCTGACTACCGCAGTGCCAAGCCCCATGTGGAGAGTGGTCGCTTCGGAGCTTGGTCCTGGTGAGGGTCAGGGCTGGAATTGCGTTAAGTGGGAGAATGGACACAGAGCCACAGTGTTGATGGGGCTGAGAAATGGCTGCCAAGAGAACGTGAGGGCCAGAATCAACCTTGGTTCCTGGCTCCTTCAGTGCCTGAGCCCCATGTGGAGGGTGGCCGCTTCGGACCTTGGCCCTGGTGAGGGTCAGGACTGGAGTGACTTTAGGTGGGAGAACAGAGACAGAGCCCCGGTGTTGGTGAGGCTGCCAAGGAAGGTGAGGGCCAGCATCAACCTTGGTTCCTGGCTACTTCAGTGCCTGAGCCCCATGTTGAGGGTGGCCTCTTCGGAGCTTGGCTCCGATGAGGGTAAGGGATATGTCGAGGATAAATGGGAGAACAGAGACAGAGCCCCGGTTCTGGTGGGTCTACCAAGGGAAGGCGAGGGCCAGCATCAAACTTGATTTCTGGTTACCTTAGTGCCAAGCTCCACGTGGAGGGTGGCCGCTTCGGAGCTTGGCCCTGATGAGGGTCAGGGCTAGGTTGATTTTAGGTGGGAGAACAGAGACAGAGCCCCGGCATTGGTGCGGCTGAGAAGGGGTTGCCAAGAGACCGTGAGGGCCAGCATCAACCTTGGTTCCTGGCTACTTAGTGCCTAGCCCCATGTGGTCAGTGGCCGCTTCGGACCTTGGCCCTGATGAGCGTCACGCTGGAGTGACGTTAGGTGGGAGAACAGACACAGAGCCCCGGTGTTGGTGAGGCTGCCAAGGAAGGTGAGGGCCAGCATCAGGGACATGTCGAGCACCCAGATATGCCCAACACCCAGCAACCGCAGCACCCAGACATGTCCAGAACCCACTACACTCAGGGCCTCGCACACAGTACCCCCACGACCCAGCTCCGACACATGCCCAGCACGAAGCACTGCCAGTGATCCCAAGGGGTGCTTGGTGTGCTGGATGTTGCGCATTTGCGGTGCTGGAGATGGCTGGGTGCTGGGCAGCTGAGAAGGGGCTGTAAAGGGAAAGTGAGCGCCGCGAACATATTTCAGTCCTGGCTAAATGTGTGTGGGAGCTCGACAGGGCGCTTGAGTGCTTTGCAGTTGGGCTGCAGCAAGGTTGACGGTTGAGTGCTACGGCAGGCGCATAGCCCCGGTGCTGGTGGGGACCTCAAAGGGCTGCCAGGGCAGGTGAGTGCAACGAGTGATAGTCATCTTGGTTCCCTCTGTGTTGGAGCGCCATCTGGTGGGTAGACGTTTCAGAGCCTGGCTCTGATGAAGGTAGGATGTAGGTTGATGTTTCGGTGGAAGACCAAAGAGAAGGGAGCAGGGGTGGGTGGGGCTGAGGAGGGGCTGCCAAGAAAACGTGAGAGCCAGAATCAACCTTGATTCCTGACTACCGCAGTGCCAAGCCCCATGTGGAGAGTGGTCGCTTCGGAGCTTGGTCCTGGTGAGGGTCAGGTCTGGAATTGCGTTAAGTGGGAGAATGGACACAGAGCCACAGTGTTGATGGGGCTGAGAAATGGCTGCCAAGAGAACGTGAGGGCCAGAATCAACCTTGGTTCCTGGCTACTTCAGTGCCTGAGCCCCATGTGGAGGGTGGCCGCTTCGGACCTTGGCCCTGGTGAGGGTCAGGACTGGAGTGACGTTAGGTGGGAGAACAGAGACAGAGCCCCGGTGTTGGTGAGGCTGCCAAGGAAGGTGAGGGCCAGCATCAACCTTGGTTCCTGGCTACTTCAGTGCCTGAGCCCCATGTGGAGGGTGGCCTCTTCGGAGCTTGGCTCCGATGAGGGTAAGGGATATGTCGAGGATAAATGGGAGAACAGAGACAGAGCCCCGGTACTGGTGGGGCTACCAAGGGAAGGCGAGGGCCAGCATCAAACTTGATTTTTGGTTACCTTAGTGCCAAGCTCCACGTGGAGGGTGGCCGCTTCGGAGCTTGGCCCTGATGAGGGTCAGGGCTAGGTTGAGGTTAGGTGGGAGAACAGGCACAGAGCCCCGAAATTGGTGCGGCTGAAGGGCCTGCCAAGAGAACGTGAGGGCCAGAATCAACCTTGGTTCCTGGCTACTTCAGTGCCTGAGCCCCATGTTGAGGGTGGCCTCTTCGGAGCTTGGCTCCGATGAGGGTAAGGGATATGTCGAGGATAATGGGAGAACAGAGACAGAGCCCCGGTTCTGGTGGGTCTACCAAGGGAAGGCGAGGGCCAGCCTCTAACTTGATTTCTGGTTACCTTAGTGCCAAGCTCCACGTGGAGGGTGGCCGCTTCAGAGCTTGGCCCTGATGAGGGTCAGGGCTAGGTTAAGTTTAGGTGGGAGAACAGAGACAGAGCCCCGGCATTGGTGCGGGTGAGAAGGGGCTGCCAAGAGACCGTGAGGGCCAGCATCAACCTTGGTTCCAGGCTACTTCAGTGCCTGAGCCCCATGTGGTCGGTGGCCGCTTCGGAGCTTGGTCCTGGTGAGGGTCAGGGCTGGAATTGCGTTAAGTGGGAGAACGGACACAGAGCCACAGTGTTGATGGGGCTGAGAAATGGCTGCCAAGAGAACGTGAGGGCCAGAATCAACCTTGGTTCCTGGCTACTTCAGTGCCTGAGCCCCATGTGGAGGGTGTCCGCTTCGGACCTTGGCACTGGTGAGGGTCAGGACTGGAGTGACTTTAGGTGGGAGAACAGAGACAGAGCCCCGGTGTTGGTGAGGCTGCCAAGGAAGGTGAGGGCCAGCATCAACCTTGGTTCCTGGCTACTTCAGTGCCTGAGCCCCATGTTGAGGGTGGCCTCTTCGGAGCTTGGCTCCGATGAGGGTAAGGGATATGTCGAGGATAAATGGGAGAACAGAGACAGAGCCCCGGTTCTGGTGGGTCTACCAAGGGAAGGCGACAGCCAGCATCAAACTTGATTTTTGGTTACCTTAGTGCCAAGCTCCACGTGGAGGGTGGCCTCTTCGGAGCTTGGCCCTGATGAGGGTCAAGGCTAGGTTGATTTTAGGTGGGAGAACAGAGACAGAGCCCCGGCATTGGTGCGGCTGAGAAGGGGCTGCCAAGAGACCGTGAGGGCCAGCATCAACCTTGGTTCCTGGCTACTTAGTGCCTAGCCCCATGTGGTCGGTGGCCGCTTCGGACCTTGGCCCTGATGAGGGTCACGCTGGAGTGACGTTAGGTGGGAGAACAGACACAGAGCCCCGGTGTTGGTGAGGCTGCCAGAAGGGGCTGACAAGAGAACGTGAGGGTCAGAATCAACCTTGATTCCTGACTACCTCAGTGTCAAGCCCCATGTGGAGGGTGGCCGCTTTGGAGCTTGGTCCTGGTGAGGGTCAGGGCTGGAGTGACGTTAGGTGGGAGAACAGACACAGAGCCCCGGTGTTGGTGAGGCTGCCAAGGAAGGTGAGGGCCAGCATCAGCCTTGGTTCCTGGCTACTTCAGTGCCTGAGCCCCATGTGGAGTGTGGCCTCTTCGGAGCTTGGCTCCGATGAGGGTAAGGGATATGTCGAGGATAAGTGGGAGAACAGAGACAGAGCCCCGGTTCTGGTGGGTCTACCAAGGGAAGGCGAGGGCCAGCATCTAACTTGATTTCTGGTACCTTAGTGCCAAGCTCCACGTGGAGGGTGGCCGCTTCGGAGCTTGGCCCTGATGAGGGTCAGGGCTAGGTTGAGGTTAGGTGGGAGAACAGGCACAGAGCCCCGAAATTGGTGCGGCTGAAGGGCCTGCCAAGAGAACGTGAGGGCCAGAATCAACCTTGGTTCCTGGCTACTTCAGTGCCTGAGCCCCATGTTGAGGGTGGCCTCTTCGGAGCTTGGCTCCGATGAGGGTAAGGGATATGTCGAGGATAAGTGGGAGAACAGAGACAGAGCCCCGTTTTTGGTGGGGCTACCAAGGGAAGGCGAGGGCCAGCATCTAACTTGATTTCTGGTTACCTTAGTGCCAAGCTCCACGTGGAGGGTGGCCGCTTCAGAGTTTGGCCCTGATGAGGGTCAGGGCTAGGTTAAGTTTAGGAGGGAGAACAGAGACAAAGCCCCGGCATTGGTGCGGGTGAGAAGGGGCTGCCAAGAGACCGTGAGGGCCAGCATCAACCTTGGTTCCTGGCTACTTCAGTGCCTGAGCCCCATGTGGTCGGTGGCCGCTTCGGAGCTTGGTCCTGGTGAGGGTCAGGGCTGGAATTGCATTAACTGGGAGAACGGACACAGAGCCACAGTGTTGATGGGGCTGAGAAATGGCTGCCAAGAGAACGTGAGGGCCAGAATCAACCTTGGTCCCTGGCTACTTCAGTGCCTGAGCCCCATGTGGAGGGTGGCCGCTTCGGACCTTGGCCCTGGTGAGGGTCAGGACTGGAGTGACTTTAGGTGGGAGAACAGAGACAGAGCCCCGGTGTTGGTGAGGCTGCCAAGGAATGTGAGGGCCAGCATCAACCTTGGTTCCTGGCTACTTCAGTGCCTGAGCCCCATGTTGAGGGTGGCCTCTTCGGAGCTTGGCTCCGATGAGGGTAAGGGATATGTCGAGGATAAATGGGAGAACAGAGACAGAGCCCCGGTTCTGGTGGGTCTACCAAGGGAAGGCGACAGCCAGCATCAAACTTGATTTTTGGTTACCTTAGTGCCAAGCTCCACGTGGAGGGTGGCCTCTTCGGAGCTTGGCCCTGATGAGGGTCAGGGCTGGGTTGATTTTAGGTGGGAGAACAGAGACAGAGCCCCGGCATTGGTGCGGCTGAGAAGGGGTTGCCAAGAGACCGTGAGGGCCAGCATCAACCTTGGTTCCTGGCTACTTAGTGCCTAGCCCCATGTGGTCGGTGGCCGCTTCGGACCTTGGCCCTGATGAGGGTCACGCTGGAGTGACGTTAGGTGGGAGAACAGACACAGAGCCCCGGTGTTGGTGAGGCTGCCAAGGAAGGTGAGGGCCAGCATCAACCTTGGTTCCGGGCTACTTCAGTGCCTGAGCCCCATGTGGAGGGTGTCCGCTTCGGACCTTGGCCCTGGTGAGGGTCAGGGCTGGAGTCATTTTAGGTGGGAGAACATACACAGAGCCACAGTGTTGGTGGGGCTGAGAAGGGGCTGACAAGAGAACGTGAGGGTCAGAATCAACCTTGATTCCTGACTACCTCAGTGCCTGAGCCCCATGTGGAGGGTGGCCGCTTCGGACCTTCGCCCTGGTGAGGGTCAGGACTGGAGTGACTTTAGGTGGGAGAACAGAGACAGAGCCCCGGTGTTGGTGAGGCTGCCAAGGAAGGTGAGGGCCAGCATCAACCTTGGTTCCTGGCTACTTCAGTGCCTGAGCCCCATGTTGAGGGTGGCCGCTTCGGAGCTTGGCTCCGATGAGGGTAAGGGATATGTCGAGGATAAATGGGAGAACAGAGACAGAGCCCCGGTACTGGTGGGGCTACCAAGGGAAGGCGAGGGCCAGCATCAAACTTGATTTTTGGTTACCTTAGTGCCAAGCTCCACGTGGAGGGTGGCGTCTTCAGAGCTTGGCCCTGATGAGTGTCAGGGCTAGGTTGATTTTAGGTGGGAGAACAGAGACAGAGCCCCGGCATTGGTGCGGCTGAGAAGGGGCTGCCAAGAGACCGAGAGGGCCAGCATCAACCTTGGTTCCTGGCTACTTAGTGCCAAGCCCCATGTGGTCGGTGGCCGCTTCGGACCTTGGCCCTGATGAGGGTCACGCTGGAGTGACGTTAGGTGGGAGAACAGAGACAGAGCCCCGGTGTTGGTGAGGCTGCCAAGGAAGGTGAGGGCCAGCATCAGGGACATGTCGAGCACCCAGATATGCCCAACACCCAGCAACCGCAGCACCCAGACATGTCCAGAACCCACTACACTCAGGGCCTCGCACACAGTACCCCCCCGACCCAGCTCCGACACATGCCCAGCACGAAGCACTGCCAGTGATCCCAAGGGGTGCTTGGTGTGCTGGATGTTGCGCATTTGCGGTGCTGGAGATGGCTGGGTGCTGGGCAACTGAGAAGGGGCTGTAAAGGGAAAGTGAGCGCCGCGAACATATTTCAGTCCTGGCTAAATGTGTGTGGGAGCTCGACAGGGCGCTTGAGTGCTTTGCAGTTGGGCTGCAGCAAGGCTGACGGTTGAGTGCTACGGCAGGCGCATAGCCCCGGTGCTGGTGGGGACCTCAAAGGGCTGCCAGGGCAGGTGAGTGCAACGAGTGATAGTCATCTTGGTTCCCTCTGTGTTGGAGCGCCATCTGGTGGGTAGACGTTTCAGAGCCTGGCTCTGATGAAGGTAGGATGTAGGTTGATGTTTCGGGGGAAGACCAAAGAGAAGGGAGCAGGGGTGGGTGGGGCTGAGGAGGGGCTGCCAAGAAAACGTGAGAGCCAGAATCAACCTTGATTCCTGACTACCGCAGTGCCAAGCCCCATGTGGAGAGTGGTCGCTTCGGAGCTTGGTCCTGGTGAGGGTCAGGGCTGGAATTGCGTTAAGTGAGAGAACGGACACAGAGCCACAGTGTTGATGGGGCTGAGAAATGGCTGCCAAGAGAACGTGAGGGCCAGAATCAACCTTGGTTCCTGGCTACTTCAGTGCCTGAGCCCCATGTGGAGGGTGGCCGCTTCGGACCTTGGCCCTGGTGAGGGTCAGGACTGGAGTGACTTTAGGTGGGAGAACAGAGACAGAGCCCCGGTACTGGTGGAGGCCGCCACGGGGCGGGAGGGCTGTGCGATCACCTTGGTTCCTGGCTACTTCAGTGCCTGAGCCCCATGTTGAGGGTGGCCTCTTCGGAGCTTGGCTCCGATGAGGGTAAGGGATATGTCGAGGATAATGGGAGAACAGAGACAGAGCCCCGGTTCTGTTGGGTCTACCAAGGGAAGGCGAGGGCCAGCCTCTAACTTGATTTCTGGTTACCTTAGTGCCAAGCTCCACGTGGAGGGTGGCCGCTTCAGAGCTTGGCCCTGATGAGGGTCAGGGCTAGGTTAAGTTTAGGTGGGAGAAGAGACAGAGCCCCGCATTGGTGCGTGCTGAGAAGGCTGCCAAGAGACCCGAGGCCAGCACGAACCCTGGTTCCTAAGGCTTAGTGCCCAGCCCCGCTGTGGTCAGTGGCCGCCTGGACCTTTGGTTCCCGGGATGAGCCAGCCACGCTGGAGTGGACGCGAAGGGAGAACAGACACAGAGCCCCTGTGTTGGTGAAGCTGCCAAGGAGTTGAGGGCCAGCATCAGGTCACATGTCGAAAGATATGCCCAACACCCAGCAACCCCAGGACCCAGACATGTCCAGAACCCATTACACTCAGGGCCTAGCACACAGTACCCCCACGACCCAGCTCCGACACATGCCCAGCACGAAGCACTGCCAGTGATCCCAAGGGGTGCTAGGTGTGCTGGATGTTGCGCATTTGCGGTGCTGGAGATGGCTGGGTGCTGGGCAGCTGAGAAGGGGCTGTAAGGAAAAGTGAGCCGCAACACAGCAGTCCCACAATGCGTGTGGGAGCCCCACAGGGCGCTTGAGTGCTTTGCAGCTGGGCTGCAGCAAGGTTGACGGTTGAGTGCTACGGCAGGCGCATAGCCCCGGTGTTGGTGGGGACCTCAAAGGGCTGCCAGGGCAGGTGAGTGCAACGAGCAATAGTCATCTTGGTTCCCTCTATGTTGGAGCGCCATCTGGTGGGTAGACGTTTCAGAGCCTGGCTCTGATGAAGGTAGGATGTAGGTTGATGTTTCGGTGGAAGACCAAAGAGAAGGGAGCAGGGGTGGGTGGGGCTGAGGAGGGGCTGCCAAGAAAACGTGAGAGCCAGAATCAACCTTGATTCCTGACTACCGCAGTGCCAAGCCCCATGTGGAGAGTGGTCGCTTCGGAGCTTGGTCCTGGTGAGGGTCAGGGCTGGAATTGCGTTAAGTGGGAGAATGGACACAGAGCCACAGTGTTGATGGGGCTGAGAAATGGCTGCCAAGAGAACGTGAGGGCCAGAATCAACCTTGGTCCCTGGCTACTTCAGTGCCTGAGCCCCATGTGGAGGGTGGCCGCTTCGGACCTTGGCCCTTGTGGGGTCAGGACTGGAGTGACTTTAGGTGGGAGAACAGAGACAGAGCCCCGGTGTTGGTGAGGCTGCCAAGGAATGTGAGGGCCAGCATCAACATTGGTTCCTGGCTACTTCAGTGCCTGAGCCCCATGTTGAGGGTGGCCTCTTCGGAGCTTGGCTCCGATGAGGGTAAGGGATATGTCGAGGATAAATGGGAGAACAGAGACAGAGCCCCGGTTCTGGTGGGTCTACCAAGGGAAGGCGACAGCCAGCATCAAACTTGATTTCTGGTTACCTTAGTGCCAAGCTCCACGTGGAGGGTGGCCGCTTCGGAGCTTGGCCCTGATGAGGGTCAGGGCTAGGTTGATTTTAGGTGGGAGAACAGAGACAGAGCCCCGGCATTGGTGCAGCTGAGAAGGGGTTGCCAAGAGACCGTGAGGGCCAGCATCAACCTTGGTTCCTGTCTACTTAGTGCCTAGCCCCATGTGGTCGGTGGCCGCTTCGGACCTTGGCCCTGATGAGGGTCACGCTGGAGTGACGTTAGGTGGGAGAACAGACACAGAGCCCCGGTGTTGGTGAGGCTGCCAAGGAAGGTGAGGGCCAGCATCAGGGACATGTCGAGCACCCAGATATGCCCAACACCCAGCAACCGCAGCACCCAGACCTGTCCAGAACCCACTCCACTCAGGGCCTAGCACACAGTATCCCCACGACCCAGCACCGACCCATGCCCAGCACCAAGCACTGCCAATGATCCCAAGGGGGGCTAGGTGTGCTGGATGTTGCGCATTTGCGGTGCTGGAGATCGCTGGGTGCTGGGCAGCTGAGAAGGGGCTGTAAAGGGAAGGTGAGCGCCGCGAACATATTTCAGTCCTGGCTAAATGTGTGTGGGAGCTCGACGGGGCTCTTGACTGCTTTGCAGTTGGGCTGCAGCAAGGTTGACGGTTGAGTGCTACGGCAGGCGCATAGCCCCGGTGTTGGTGGGGACCTCAAAGGGCTGCCAGGGCAGGTGAGTGCAACGAGCAATAGTCATCTTGGTTCCCTCTGTGTTGGAGCGCCATCTGGTGGGTAGACGTTTCAGAGCCTGGCTCTGATGAAGGTAGGATGTAGGTTGATGTTTCGGTGGAAGACCAAAGAGAAGGGAGCAGGGGTGGGTGGGGCTGAGGAGGGGCTGCCAAGAAAACGTGAGAGCCAGAATCAACCTTGATTCCTGACTACCGCAGTGCCAAGCCCCATGTGGAGAGTGGTTGCTTCAGAGCTTGGTCCTGGTGAGGGTCAGGTCTGGAATTGCGTTAAGTGGGAGAACGGACACAGAGCCACAGTGTTGATGGGGCTGAGAAATGGCTGCCAAGAGAACGTGAGGGCCAGAATCAACCTTGGTTCCTGGCTACTTCAGTGCCTGAGCCCCATGTGGAGGGTGGCCGCTTCGGACCTTGGCGCTGGTGAGGGTCAGGACTGGAGTGACGTTAGGTGGGAGAACAGAGACAGAGCCCCGGTGTTGGTGAGGCTGCCAAGGAAGGTGAGGGCCAGCATCAACCTTGGTTCCTGGCTACTTCAGTGCCTGAGCCCCATGTGGAGGGTGGCCTCTTCGGAGCTTGGCTCCGATGAGGGTAAGGGATATGTCGAGGATAAATGGGAGAACAGAGACAGAGCCCCGGTACTGGTGGGGCTACCAAGGGAAGGCGAGGGCCAGCATCAAACTTGATTTTTGGTTACCTTAGTGCCAAGCTCCACGTGGAGGGTGGCCTCTTCGGAGCTTGGCCCTGATGAGGGTCAGGGCTGGGTTGATTTTAGGTGGGAGAACAGAGACAGAGCCCCGGCATTGGTGCGGCTGAGAAGGGGTTGCCAAGAGACCGTGAGGGCCAGCATCAACCTTGGTTCCTGGCTACTTAGTGCCTAGCCCCATGTGGTCGGTAGCCGCTTCGGACCTTGGCCCTGATGAGGGTCACGCTGGAGTGACGTTAGGTGGGAGAACAGAGACAGAGCCCCGGTGTTGGTGAGGCTGCCAAGGAAGGTGAGGGCCAGCATCAGGGACATGTCGAGCACCCAGATATGCCCAACACCCAGCAACCGCAGCACCCAGACATGTCCAGAACCCACTACACTCAGGGCCTCGCACACAGTACCCCCACGACCCAGCTCCGACACATGCCCAGCACGAAGCACTGCCAGTGATCCCAAGGTGTGCTTGGTGTGCTGGATGTTGCGCATTTGCGGTGCTGGAGATGGCTGGGTGCTGGGCAACTGAGAAGGGGCTGTAAAGGGAAAGTGAGCGCCGCGAACATATTTCAGTCCTGGCTAAATGTGTGTGGGAGCTCGACAGGGCGCTTGAGTGCTTTGCAGTTGGGCTGCAGCAAGGTTGACGGTTGAGTGCTACGGCAGGCGCATAGCCCCGGTGCTGGTGGGGACCTCAAAGGGCTGCCAGGGCAGGTGAGTGCAACGAGTAATAGTCATCTTGGTTCCCTCTGTGTTGGAGCGCCATCAGGTGGGTAGACGTTTCAGAGCCTGGCTCTGATGAAGGTAGGATGTAGGTTGATGTTTCGGTGGAAGACCAAAGAGAAGGGAGCAGGCAAGGGGCTGAGGAGGGCTGCCAAAACGTGAGGTTGCACCACCTGATTCCCTGCGATCACTCCAAGAGCTAAGCCTCCCATGTGGGAGAGGGTCGCTCGAGCTTGGTCCTGTGAGGGCTGTGGTCTGAATGCTAAGTGGGAGAACAGACAGAGAGCCCCGGTGTTGATGGGGCTGAGAATGGGCTGCGTGGTGATCCTGAGGTCCAGCATCAACCCTGATTCGTGGCTGCCTAAGTGCCTAAGCCCCATGTGGGTGGGTGGCCGCCTGACCCGGGCCCTGGTGGCTACCGGAGGACTTAGGGTGGGAGAATGAGACAGAGCCCCGTGCTGGTGAGGCTGCTTACAGCGGTGAGGGCCAGCATCAACCTTGGTTCCTGGCTACTTCAGTGCCTGAGCCCCATGTTGAGGGTGGCCTCTTCGGAGCTTGGCTCCGATGAGGGTAAGGGATATGTCGAGGATAAATGGGAGAACAGAGACAGAGCCCCGGTTCTGGTGGGGCTACCAAGGGAAGGCGAGGGCCAGCATCAAACTTGATTTTTGGTTACCTTAGTGCCAAGCTCCACGTGGAGGGTGGCGTCTTCGGAGCTTGGCCCTGATGAGGGTCAGGGCTAGGTTGATTTTAGGTGGGAGAACAGAGACAGAGCCCCGGCATTGGTGCGGCTGAGAAGGGGTTGCCAAGAGACCGAGAGGGCCAGCATCAACCTTGGTTCCTGGCTACTTAGTGCCTAGCCCCATGTGGAGGGTGGCCGCTTCGGACCTTGGCCCTGATGAGGGTCAGGGCTGGAGTGACGTTAGGTGGGAGAACAGACACAGAGCCCCGGTGTTGGTGAGGCTGCCAAGGAAGGTGAGGGCCAGCATCAGGGACATGTCGAGCACCCAGATATGCCCAACACCCAGCAACCGCAGCACC
>JAJKFH010003810.1:0-16416 GCA_023333565.1 Puffinus mauretanicus | reverse complement strand
GTGTAGTACCCAGCAATACCAGGGCCCAGCACCAAAGTACCTAGAACCCAGCACTCCCACTGCCCAACACCCACCACCCGGACGTGCCCAGCACACAGCACCCCCACTGCCCCACACAGCCAGCGCCCAGCGCCCAGTACCCAGACATGCCCAGCACCCAAACATGCCCAACACTCAACACACCACTGCCCAGATCCCAGCAAACGAGCCCCCAACATCTCCAGTGATCAGCACATAGCACGCGGACATGCCCAGCACCCAGCACCCGCAGCGCTCAGCACCCACCACCCCCAGTGCTCTGTACCCAGCACACCAAACACCCACCATCCAGCACCCCCACACGTCTCACACCCAGCACCCCCAGTGCCCAGCAAACAGCATACCCAACGCCCACCATCCAGCTCCCACACCACCCAGCACCCCCAGTGCCCAGTCCCCGCACCCAGACATGCGCAGCACCCGGACATACACAGCACTCAGCACTGTCCTGCTTCCGGCTGGGACAGAGTTAACTTTCTTCCCAGTAGCTTGGGGGGTGGGCTGGCTTTTGGGTTTGGTGTGAGAGGAGCCTCGATGGCCCCTTAATGCTTTGGCTGTTGCTGGGCGGTGCTTGCACCGGGAGACTTTTGTTCTCTCTTTTCGGCCTCCCACAGGAAGCTCGGGGGGGGGTGGGGTGGGGAGCACAGCCGGGGTAGTTGACCTAGCTGGCCAATGGGGTATTCTATTGCATGTGACATCATGCTCAGTATAAAAAAAGGGAGGTGGCGGGGGGGGGACGTCTCCCCCCCCCCCACCAGTTCATGACACGCGGTCGGCAGCGGTGAGCAGTTGCATTCTGCATTGCCTGCTTTGTATCGTCTGTTGTTGTTGTTGTTCTCATTGTTATTATTACTGTTCTACTTCGTTTTATTTCAATCATTAAACTGTTTTTATCTCAACCCGGGAGCTTTCCTACTTGTGCCCTCCCAATTCTCTCCCCCATCCCACGGGGTGGGGGATGTGGAGTGAGCCAGTGGCTGCGTGGGGTTTATTTGCTGGCTGGGGTTAAACCCACACATGCACCCATCATACCCTCCAGCCAGCACTGCCAGGGCCCAGCACTCCCATGGCCCAGCACTGATTCCCGGACTCTGCACAACCCAGCACACCCACCGCCAACACACAGCCCCTGGACATGCCCAGCACCCAGCAGCCCCGGAGCCCAGCACACAGCACCCAGCATCCCCAGCACCAGGACATGACAAGAAGCCAGTCCCCGCAGTGCCCACCACCCAACACCCCCACAACTCAGCAACGGAACATACCCAGCACCAAGCACTACCAATGTGTAGCAGGGAGTGCTAGGTGTGGTGGATATGGCACATTTGGGGTGCTGGAGGTGGCTGGGGGCTGGGCAGCTGAGAAAGGTCTATCAAGGGAAGGTGAGAGCCGCCAACATCTTTCAGTCCTCCATATTTGTGTATGGGAGCCCGAAGTGGTGCTCGACTGCTTTGCAGCTGGGCTGTGGCAAGGTTGTTGGTTGGGTGGTAGAGCGAGAGCAGCTCCCTCTGAAAGGGCTGCCACGAAAGGCAAGAGCAAGAAACAGCTTTCAATGCTGGTTCTTTCTGTGTTGGAGCGCCCTCTGGTGGGAAGCCGTTTAGGAAATGGGCTCGAGAGATGATAAGGCAAAGGTTGATATTTAGGTTTGAGAAAAAGGGAGAGGGGCCATATTATCGGGACCGGGAAGGGGCTACTCCTCTTTTGGAGCCCCATGTGGTGGGTGGCGTTATGTAACGCAGAAGGGTTTCGTTATCTATGCAGAAGGTCATACTATCCCTTATCCTCATCAGAGCCAAGCTCCGAAATGGCCACCCACCTCATCCAGCTCAGGCACAGAAATAGCCAGGACTCAAGGTTGAAGCTGGCCCTCAAATTCCCTTGGCAGCTCCATCAACATCTGAGCTATGTGTCTGTACTCAAACCTACGTTAACCTAGCCTTTACCCTCATCAGAGCCAAGCTCCGAAGTGGCCACCCAACACATGGGGCTTAGCAATGAGGTAGCTAGGACTCAAAATTGATCCTGGCCCTCACCTTCCTTGGCACCCTACCAACACCGGGGCTCTGTGTCTGTTCTCCCACCTAACCTCACCTATCCCTTGCCCTCATCAGGTCCAAGCTCCAAAGCGACCACACACCTCATGGGGCTTAGTACTGAAGTAACCAGGACTCGCGGTTGATGCTGGCCCTCACCTTCCCTTGGCAGCCCCTTCTCAGCGCCACCAACACCGGGGCTCTGTCTCTGTTCTCCCACGTAACGTCAATGTAGCTCTGACCCGCCTCAGAGCCAAGCTCCGAATAGGCCACCCTCCACATGGGGCTTGGCACTGAGGTAGCCAGGAATCAAAGTTGATGCTGGCCCTCACATTCCCTTCTCAGCCCCACGAACACCGGGGATCTGTGTCTGTTCTGTCACCTATCCACGACCTATCCCTTACCCTCATGAGAGCCAAGCTCTGAAGGGGCCACCATGCATATTGGGCTTAGGCACTGAGGTAGTCAGAATCAAGGTTGATGCTGGCCCTAACCTTCCCTTGGCAGCCCTTCCTCAGCTCCACCAACACTGGGGCTCTGTGCCTCTGCTCGCCCTTAACATCAACCCATCCTTTACCCTCATCAGGGCCAAGCTCCGACGCGGCCACCCACCACATGGGGCTCAGGCAAAGAAGTGGCCAGCAATGAAGGCTGATACTGGCCCTCACGATCTCTTGGCAGCCCCTCCTCAGCCCCACCAACCCCTGCTCCCTTCTCTTTGGTCTCTTCCACGTAAACATCAACCTGCATCTTCCCTTCATCAGAGCCAGGCTCTGAAACGTCTACCCACCAGATGGCGCTCCAACACAGAGGGAACCAAGATGACTGTTGTTCGTTGCACTCGCCTGCCCTGGCTGCCCCTTGAGGTCCCCACCAACACCGGGGCTATGCGCTTGCCGTAGCACTCAACCATCAACCTTGCCGCAGCCCAACTGCAAAGCAGACAAGCGCCCCGTCGAGCTCCCACACACATTTAGCCAGGACTGAAATATGTTCGCGGCGCTCACCTTCCCTTTACAGCCCCTTCTCAGCTGCCCAGCACCCAGCCATCTCCAGCACCGCAAATGCGCAACATCCAGCCCCCCTTGGGATCATTGGCAGTGCTTGGTGCTGGGCATGTGTCGGTGCTGGGCCATGAGGTACTGCGTGCTAGGCCCTGAGTGGAGTGGGTTCTGGACAGGTCTGGGTGCTGCGGTTGCTGGGTGTTGGGCATATCTGGGTGCTCGACATGTCCCTGTGCTGGGCACTGGGAGGATTTGGTGCGGGGAATGGGCAGGTGATGATCGTGTCTGGGCGGTGGATGCTGGCTACAGGCAGTGCTGGGCACTGGCTGCGCTGGGTGCTGGTCACTGGGAGTACTGGGTTCTAGGCACTGGGCGTGTGGGGTGCTGGACATCTCTGAGTGCTGAGCATGTCCAAGTGATGGGTCGTGGGCACTGGGACTGCTGGGCAGTGGGGTGCTGGGGACTATGCATATCAGGGTGCTGGGCATGCCTGTGGACTGAGTGCTTGGTGCTGGGTTCTGGATGCTGGCTGTTGGGCATTGTCTGTGTGCTGGTTATTGGGCAGAGGCAGTGGTAGGCATGGGAGTGCTTGTTGCTGGGCATTTCCTGATCCTGGCTGTTGGGTGTTGGGGGTGCTGAGCACTGGGCATGTCTGGGTGCTGGGTGATGGATGGAGGGCACTTTGGGTGCTGGCTGGTAGAATGTCCGTGTGCTGGCCAGGTCCATATGCTGGGTGCTGTGTGCTGGCGGTGCTGGGCAATGGGGTTAGTGGGAGCTGTGCACTGGGGTTGCTGGGCGGTGCTGGTGCTGGGGACTAAGTCCTGTGGGTGCTGGTTGCTGGGCCCTGGGAGTGCTGGGTACTACGCATAAGCGGGTGCAGGGTATGTCTTGCTGCTGGGTGCTGGGGGTATTGGGTGTTGGTCACTGGGGTGTTGGGTGCTGGGCATGTCCTCGTCCTTGGCATGACTGATGCTGGGCACTGGGGGGTGCTGGCTGCTGGCAGCGAGGGGTGCTGGCTGTGGGCACTTCAGTTGCTGGGCATGACCAGGTGCTGGGCATGTGCGGATGCTGTGTGCTCGGCACTTGGGGTTCTGGGTGGTGGGCAGTGAGGGTGCTGGACGCTGGGGATGCTGGCTGTTGCGGTGCTGGGGCTGCTGAGTGGTGGGCATGTCCAGGTGCTGTTTGTTGGCGGTTGGGGTGCTGGATTGTGCGCCTGTCCGGGAGTTAGTGCTGGGCCCTGGGGGTGCTGTGTATGTCCGAGTGCTGGCCATGTCTGGATGCTGGGTAAATGGGTTCTTGGGCTGTGGGGGTGTTGATATGCTGGTTTCTGGGCACTGGGGGTGCTGGCTGCGAGATCTGTATGGTGGTGGGTGTTTGGTGTACTGGGTGCAGGGCACTGGGGGTGCTGGGTGCTGGGCGTGTCCGGGTGCTATGTGCTGATCACTGGGGATGTTGGGGGCTGGTTTGCTGTGTTCTCGTTTGTAGAGTGCTGGGCATGTTTGGGTGCTGGGCATGTCCAGGTGCTGGGTAGTGGGCGCTGGGGGTGGCGGTCCCTGGGGGTGCTGGGCATGTCTGGGGGGTGGGTGTTGGGCAGTGGGGTTGCTGGGTGCTGGGAATGTGCGGGTGCTGGGGGCTGGGCCCTGAGGTTGCTGGGTGCTGGGCACTCGGGTTGCTGGGTGCTGGCCGATGCAGTTGCTGGGGTCTAGGTCCTGGGGTTGCTGGTTGCTGGGCCCTGGGAGTGCTGGTTACGATGCATAAGCAGGTGCATGGTATGTCTTGCTGCTGGGTGCTGCGGTTACCGGGAGCTGGGCGTATTGTGTGCTGGGCACCGAGGTGTTGAGTGCTAGGCATGTCCAGGTGCTTGGCATGACCGGGTGCTCGGCACTGGGGGTGCTGGCTGCTGAGAGCTAGGGTTGCTGGCTGTGGGCATTTCAGTTGCTGGTCATGACCGCATGCTGGGTTTTGTGGATGCTGGGCATGCCCAGATGTTGGGCATGTTTGGATGCTGTGTGCTTGGCACTTGTTGTTCTGGGTGGTGGGCAGTGAGGGTACTGGGTGGTGGACGCTGGGGTTACTGGGTGGTGGGAGGGCTGGATGCTGGTTGTTGGGTATGCTCGTTTCTGGGCAATGCGGGTGGTGGGTATGAGACCTGTGGAGGTGCTGGATGTTAGGTGTTTGGTGTGCTGGGTGCAGGGCACTGGGGGTGCTGGGTGCTGAGTGCTGCAGGTGCTGGGTGCTGGATATGTCCGGGTTCTATGTCCTGATCACTGGGGATGTTGGTTGCTGGTTTCCTGTGTTCTGGTGTGTTGGGAGCTGCGCATGTTTGGGAGCTGGACATGTGTGTGTGCTGAGTTCTGGGCACTGCGGGTGGGGGTGCTGTGTTCTGGGCATGTCCGGGTGGTGGGTGTTGGGCGGTGGGGTTGCTCGGGGCTAGGTACTGGGGGTGCTGGGCCCTGGTATTGCTGGGTACTATGCATAACTGAGTGCAGGATATGTCTTGGTGCTGGAGGTACTGGGTGCTGGGTACTGGGCATATCCGGTGCTGGGTCTGTGCTCTGGGGTTGCTGGGTTCTGTGCTCTGGGGGTGCTTGTTTCTAGGCATGTGCGTGTGCTGTGTGCTGGGCCCTGGTTGTGCTGGGTATGTGTGGGTGCTGGGTGTTGGGCAGTGTGGGTGCTGTGTGGTGGGTGCTGGGCATGTCCGGGCGATGGGTTATGGGCACTGGAGGTTCTAGGTGATGGGGAGCAGGGAAGCTACCTGCTAGGCATGTCTGAGTGCTGGGCATGTCTGGGTGCTAGGCAATGGCGGTGCTGGGTGCTTGGCACTGGGGGTGATGGTCTTTGGGTGTGCTGGGTGCTGGGCATGTCCCTGTGCTGGGTGGTGGGGGTGCTGGACGCTGGGGTGGTTGTTTTCTGGGCGCTGGGGGTACTGGGTTCTGTGCCCCTGTGTTGCTGGGTGCTGAGCATGTCTGGGTGCTGGCCAGGTGCAGGGCACTGGTGCTGGGGGGTGGGGGTGCTGGATGCTGAGTGTTGGGTATGCTGATTTCCGGGCACTGGGGGTGCTGGGTGTGACACCTGTGGGGGTGCAGTATGGTGGGTGTTTGGGGTGCTGGGTGCTGAGCGCTGCAGGTGCTGGGCATGTCCAGGTGCTATGTGCTGATCACTGGGTTTATTGGGGACTGGTTTGCTGTGTTCTGGTGTGTTGGGCACTGGGCATGTCTGGGTGCTGGGCATGTCGGGGTGCTGGGTGTGGAGGAATCAATGTCTGAGAGTACAAGCAGTATCACAGCGTTGCTAAACAAGAAGCCATGGGAAGATGGGAAGTGAAAGAAGCCGTGGGAAAAAGGCAGATAAGAGGTGGCAGTTAACGGTTCTGAGGACGTGACAAAGATAAGGAAATTGGCGGAAGAGTGTCGAGATGACCTTTGCTTAGGGGATGTACTAGGGAATTCTTTGAAGTGTATACGTGGCATAATGTGAGGTATAAAAAGGCGCTTGTGCTGTATAATAAAGGTTTTCTTTTCGTCCTCATCTTCGCGCCCTCTCAGACAGAGTCCGTGTCCTTATTCGCCACAAATGGCGCCCGAACAGGGACTGAGACATTCTGTCTGAAGGGCCATAAAGTCGACAATTGCCGATCCGGTGGCGAGCCCCACTGAACTGCCAAAGCCATTGAAAAGGAACAGGAAAAAAGCTGTTGGAAGGAAATGGGATAGAAGCTGTTGAAAAGAAACAGGAACAAAAGCTGTTGAAAAGAAACAGGAAAAAAAGCCGTTGAAAAGAGACAGGAAGAAAGCCATTGAAAGGAAACGGGAGAAAAGCTGTTGAAAGGAAACAGGATAGTGACGTCGAATCATCTCTGCAGAACAGAGGTGAGCAGCGGGGGGCGGTAGTCATGGGTTTAAACATGACAAAGGAGGAAAAAACTGTTTGCAGGACCATGGAATTGATCCTGAAAAAATATCAAGTAACCATGGATAATGGGGACTTGAGACGACTCCTGAAGTGGGTGACAACCACCGTTAAGGGAGTCGATTCTACTAACATTTATGATCCAAAAATTTGGAATGAAGCAGGCACCCAGCTTTGGGATGCTGCCACTCGTTCAGACTCGGTGGCTGCGGGACTGCTAGCGCCTTGGAGGACTCTGAATGAGACCCTAAAAAAGCATGTCAGTGCTAAAGACAAGCTGAGAGGTGAAAACTCAGGAGGGAGCGCATCTGTGGCCAAAGGGCCTTCTGCGCCCCCAGCCACTGAGGCTGGAGCGGTGGCTGCCTGCGGGGAGCAGGATAGCGGCAGTGATGATCCCAATCCATTCGATCCGGGACCGGTCGACCCAGAGAAAGAGCCGAATTTATATCCCCCGCATGTGCATGATGTGTGGAAGGGGATTCAAAGGGAGGCAGAGAAAGAAGGGGGCTCTGACCTCGCGGCTAAGCTCCGTGAGGTCCGGGCATTCCTGGTGATTTATGAAGCTCATCAAAGGCCCTGGTGGGAGGCTCTGAGTTTCCAAGTAGTTAAAAGGAAGGGGGAGGGATTGAGAAGGGGAGTGATTGAATTTGGCCTCAGTGCCCCTTACTCTGCGAACATGCTAGGGTCGGTCATGAGGAGTTATACGTTATGCCCGCTCGATTGCAAAACGCTGGCGCAATTGTTGCTCTCCTCTGCTCAGTTTATGCTCTGGAATGGGGAGTGGTGGCGACTCTGTGAGGCAAAAGCACTGGAATATTTGGAGCGTCCTGCAACAGATCCAGTGAGATTCTTGGGAGTTGACGCATTGGTAGGAGAGGGTCGATATGCCACTGCCCATGTCCAGGCACAACTCCCAATGGAAGCCCTAAATGATTCAAAGAATCTTGCCTACCTAGCACTTATGAAGGTCCCCGATGTAGGGAAGCCCCAACACTCGTTTACTAATTAGGCACGGATCGCAGGAACCGTATATGAAATTTATCGAGACATTAAAAGATGCTTTGGACAAACAAGTAGAGAATGAGGAAGCGCGGAAAATATTATTACAAAAATTGGTGATTGAAAATGCTAATGCAGATTGCCAGAAGGTGCTCTGTCCGTTAAAAAACCCTACGGTAGTTGAAATGATAGAGGAATGCAACCATGTGGGGACCACGGAGCACCAGGCTGTGGCGATGGCTACTGCTTTTGCAAACTTTAAGTTTAGCCAACAGACGTGCTTCACCGGTGGCCGTCCCGGTCACTTTAAGAGACAGTGCCCGCAGGCAGGCAGGCGGAGGCGGGAACTGGCTGACTCACAGCTGGGAACGTGTCCAAAATGTAGGAAAGGCCGGCACGTTGCGAATCAATGCCGGTCGTGGTATGATAAAGACGGTCAGCCTATCCAGGGAAACGGTTGCAGGAGCGCGGGGAGGGGCCGCGCGATGATACAAGCAGCCCCCCATGCGATGATGGAAACTGCCCCCAGCCCCCCGCTGGCATCCGTGCCTCTGAATTATCCACCCGGACACAGGGAAGTGCCGGCGTGGACTTGGCCCCCTCCCACCCAGTGAACCTGACTTCTACGGCTGTTCAAGCGGTGCCCACCGGAGTGTGGGGGCTGCTAGGTGGCGGTTACAGCGCACTCGTACTGGGACGTTCATCCGCCACGTTACAGGGCTTGTTCGTTCTCCCTGGGGTTATTGATGCAGACTATACAGGAGAAATTAAAATCATGTTGTGGACGCCTACTCCGCCCTGTTACGTGCCGGCAGGAGCACGAATAGCACAGCTCGTCTACTTTCGAGCTGCCCCTCCTGCGGCGGAGCCTCAGGAACGAGTGGTGAAGGTTTTGGTTCCACCGGTACGCCACAACTGTGGTGGGCGCAGCCTGTCGCTGCGGGGCGACTGCAGCTGACTTGCTGCCTGTCAGGCGGTGGCCCTCAGCAGTCTGTGCGCATCAGCGGCCTTATTGATACCGGAGCTGACGTGACAGTCATTGCGCAGTCACACTGGCCAGCTCAATGGCCAACGAAACAGGTCCCGATTGCCCTTACAGGTATCGGAGGGCAAACAGCACCACTGCAGAGTGTTCAATTAATTCAAATCGAGGGACCGGAGGGTCGGCGGGCCAATGTCCGACCGTTCGTTCTTCTGGCCCCTCTCACGCTGTGGGGACGAGACTGTTCGTCACAATGGGGAATCATGCTGGGGACAAAATTATCCTAGGGGCTACTGATCGGCAGCACACCCTGAAGTTGCAATGGTCCTGTGAAAAGCCTGTATGGGTGGATCAGTGGCCCCTCCCCACGGATAAGCTGCATCACTTGCAGGACCTTGTTGCTGAGCAGCTGCGCGCTGGGCACATTGTGCCATCCACGAGTCATGGAACTCACCAGTTTTTGTCATCCAGAAGAAATCAGGAAAGTGGAGGCTCCTTCACGATCTAAGACGTATAAATGAGGCTATAGAGGACATGGGAGCTCTATAGCCAGGCCTCCCTTCACCAACCATGATACCTATGAACTGGCACATCACTATAATAGACCTTGAGGACTGTTTTTTTACCATTCCGCTACACCCAGATGACGCGCCGAGGTTTGCTTTTACTGTACCCGCGACCAATGTAGCCCAGCCGAGTCAACGGTACCATTGGACGGTGCTCCTGCAAGGCATGAAAAATAGTCCCACCATATGTCAATGGTTCGTGGCTTGTGCCCAATTGCCTGAAGTCGTAATTTATCATTATATGGATGATATCCTTGTAGCAACCCCCTCTGAGGCCATGATACGAGGGGCCATGGAGGTTGTCGTAATGAGCCTCCAACGTAACGGCTTGATAGTTGCCCCAGAAAAGGTGCAGCAGACCGCTCCCTGGAAATATCTAGGGTGGCGCATTACTGAGCAAACTGTGATACCGCAAGGGCTCAAGATCAGTAGTCAGGTCCATACCCTGACTGATTTGCAGAAATATTGGGCACCATCAATTGGGTAAGGCCTCTGTTGGGAATCAACAACGACCTGTTGAGACCTCTGTTTAATTTGCTGTAAGGTGATCCGGCGTTGGGGTCTCGATGAACGTTAACCCCCGAGGCTCAGCAAGCGTTGCAGCGGATTGCTACAATGATATCGGCTCGGCAAGCACAGTGCTGTGATCCAGAGCTTCCTTTTCAGTTAGCAATAGTGAACACTGACTTCCAACCATATGGTTTGTTGTTTCAATGGAAGCCAACACCCAGCGGTGAACAGTTGTTGGTCATAGAATGGGTGTTTCTTCCCCATCAATTTGGAAAAACCATCACCACTAGAGTAGAAATGTTTGCATCCCTGGTCATGAGAGGGAGACAACGGTTGATAGCGCTGTGCGGAAAAGAGCTGCATACCATTTACATTCCTGTCGTGATGCCTATGTTAACTTGGTTGATGCAAATGTCTGTACCTTTTCAAATGGCTGTGGAAGGTTTTACAGGAGCGATTTCTGTTCACCCTCCCAGTCATAAATGGCTGCAGTCCCCACTACCACTGCAGCAATTGCCAAAATGTAGCGTGACCCCTTTGGACGCTCTAACAGTCTTCACGGATGGGTCCGAGCGCACGGGTAAGTCTGTCCTTGTCTGGAAGGACGACCATGATCAATGGCAATCTGATATGTGGAAACAAGATGGTTCACCACAAATCGTGGAGTTGGCGGCAGTGGTATGAGTGTTTGAAAAATGGCAATGCCCCGTCAACATCGTGACTGATTCTGCGTATGTTGCAGGGGTGGTGTCCCGCATGGAGTTTGCTTATTTGAAAGATGTAAATAATGCCCAGCTTTTTGCTCTGTTTAAAACCCTCAGAGAACACATTCATCAAAGGATCCACTCTTTTTTTATATTACACATCAGATCTCATACTGCATTGCCAGGGCCCCTGGTTGAGGGAAACCGGTTGGTTGATTAGCTTGCAGGGGCTGTTGTTGTCCTGGGGAAATTTGAGCAAGCGAGGCATTCACATAACTTTTATCATCAGAACGCTAAGGCCTTGGCTAGAATGTTTCATTTACCACTTATGCAAGCACGCCAAATTGTCACTGCATGCCCTGAGTGCCAGTGTGCAGGCCCTCCACAGCCGGGGGGAGTCAACCCTCGTGGCTTGCAGGCGCTCGAACTTTGGCAGACTGATGTTACACATCTTCCCAACTTTGGTCGACTCAAATGTGTCCACGTCTCAGTGGATACATTTTTGGGACCAATTGCAGCCACAGCCCACACTGGGGAAAAGTCCCGGGATGTCCGAAAACGTTTTCTTCTTGCTTTTTCCATTCTCGGAGTACCGAGCAAAATAAAAATAGATAACGGCGCCGGGTATGTTGCCCAAGCCACACGGATGTTCCTGCAAACGTGGGGAATCACTCATATCACGGGAATTCCACACAGTCCCACAGGGCAAGCCATTGTTGAGCGCGCGCACCGTTCGCTCAAAGACATGTTAACAAAACAAAAAGGGGGAGTAGGGGATTTGACCCCATAGGAAAGATTGGCAAAAGCCGTTTATGTTCTTAATTTTCTCAATCGGTGGGCTGAGGAAGGTGGACCCCCGATTTGCAGACATTTTGATTCTGTTGAAGGTCGTGAGGCAATCATAAGGGACAAGGCGTGGGTAAAGGTGAAAAACCTGGAATCTCATGAGTGGGAAGGCCCGTTTTCATTGATAACCTGGGGTCGAGGGTATGCTTGTGTCTCCACAGATCGAGGACCAAGATGGGTACCAGCACGGTTTGTCAAGCTGTCTTTTTCGCCGTTGTCGCAGGCGTAAGCACGTTTTGGGCCCCACCGCAGCCCAAAGAGAATATCTGGATCGCCCTTGCGAATCAGACAGGCCAGGAGACCATTTGCCTTTCGCTCTCGTCACCTGGAGATCCTTTTTCCACCTGCTTAGTGGGACTCCCGTGGAACAATTGGACCCTAGGTCTCACGGAGCCGCATGCAACACTTTGTAGTGGCGGCCGCAATGTGACTGACAATTGGGACGGATGTTTGGTGTACCGTCCGCCCCTGAGTGTAGAGCCACAAGAGATAGAATTACTGGGGCTTGGCAAAATGGGTAATGAGTTTGATTGAACTGGGAATTATACGTTTGATTGTATTTGTATGTATTCTTGTGTGTGTACTATGTTTATTGCAATGTGTGAAATGAATAATAAAAAAGTCAATTAGCTTAGTGTTTGTTGTAAAAGAAAAAGGGGGAGATGTGGAGGAATCGATGTCTGAGAGTACAAGCAGTATCATAGCGTTGGTAAACAAGAAGCCATGGGAAGATGGGAAGTGAAAGAAGCCGTGGGAAAAAGGCAGATAAGAGGAGGCAGTTAACGGTTCTGAGGGCGTGACAAAGATAAGGAAATTGGCGGAAGAGTGTCGAGATGACCTTTGCTTAGGGGATGTACTAGGGAATTATTTGAAGTGTATACGTGGCATAATGTGAGGTACAAAAAGGCGCTTGTGCTTTATAATAAGTGTCTTTTCGTCTTTGTCTTCGTGCCCTCTCAGACGGAGTCCGTGTCCTTATTCGCCACACCGGTTCGGTTCCTTGGGCCCTGGTTTTGTTCCTCGGGATCTGGTTTTGTTGCTCGGGCTCTGGTATTGTTGCTCGGGCCCTGGTTTTGTTCCTGAGGCTCTGGTTTAATTCCACGGGCTCTGGTTTTGTTCCTCGGTCCCTCCTTTTGTTCCTCAGGCTCTGTTTTTTTTCCTCGGGCTCTCGTTTTCATCCTCGGGCTCTGGTTTGGTTCCTTGAGATCTGGTTTTCTTCCTCGGGCTCTCGTTTTCATCCTCGGGATCTGGTTTGGTTCCTTGAGCTCTGGTTTTCTTCCTCGGGCTCTGGTTTTGTTCCTCGGGCTCTGGTTTTGTTCCTCGGGCTCTGGTTTTGTTCCTCGAGTTCTGGTTTTGTTCCTCGGGCACTGATTTTGTTCCTTGGGCTCTCATTTTGTTCTTCGGGCTCTGGTTTTGTTCCTCGAGGGCTGGTTATGTTCCTCGGGCTCTGCTTTTGTTCCTCAGGCACTGGTTTTCTTCCTCGTGCTCTGGTTTTGTTCCTCGGCCTCTGGTTTTGTTCCTCGGGCTCTGGTTTTGTTCCTTGGGCTCTGGTGTTGTTCCTCAGGCCCTGGTTTTCTTCCTCGTGCTTTGGTTTTGTTCCTCGGGCCCTGGTTTTGTTCCTCGGGCTCTGGTTTTGTTCCTTGAGGGGTGGTTTTGTTCCTCAGGCTCTGATTTTGTTCCTCGACATCTGGTTTTGTTCCAAGACCTCTAGTTTTCTTCCTCGGGCTCTGGTTTTGTTCCTCGGGCTCTGGTTTTGTTCTTTGGGCTCTGGTTTGGTTCCACGGTCTCTGATTTTGTTCCTCGGTCCCCCCTTTTGTTCCTCGGGCTCTGGTTTTGTTCGTCGGGCTCTGGTTTTGTTCCTTGAGGGCTGTTTTTTTTCCTCGGGATCTCGTTTTGTTCCTCGGGTTCTGGTTTTGTTCCTTGCGCCCTGGTTTTGTTCCTCGGACCCTGCTTTTTTTCCTAGTGGGCTGGTTTTGTTTCTCGGGGTCTGGTGTTTTCGTTCCGGCTCTCGTTTTCTCCCTTGGCCTCTGGTTTTGTTCCTCGAGGCCTGGTTTTGTTCCTCAGGCCCTCCTTTTGTTTCTCGTGTTCTGTTTTTTTTCCTCAGGCTCTGTTTTTTTTCCACGAGCTCTGGTTTTGTTCTTCGAGCTCTGGTTTTGTTCCTCGGCCTCAGGTTTTGTTCCTCGGGCCCTCCTTTTATTCCTCAGGCTCTGGTTGTGTTCCTCGGGTTCTGTTTTTTTTCCTTGGCTCCTGGATTTCTTCCTCGGGCTCTGGTTTTGTTCCTTAGGCTCTGATTTTCTTCCTCGGGCTCTGGTTTTGTTCCTCAGGCTCTAGTTTATTTCCACAAACTGTGGTTGTGTTCCTCGAGCTCTGGTTATGTTCCTCGGGCCCTTGTTTTGATTCCTCGGGCTCTGTTTTTTTTCCTCGGGCTCTCGTTTTCTTCTTCGGGCTCTGGGTTTCTTTCTTGGTGGATGGTTTTGTTCTTTGGGTCTGGTTTTGTTCCTCGGGCTCTGGTTTTGTTCCTCGGGCCTTGGTTTATTTCCTTGGGCTCTGATTTTCTTCCTCAGGCTCTGGTTTTGTTCCTCAAGCTCTGGTTTTGTTCCTCGGGCCCTGGTTTTGTTCCAGGGGCTCTGGTTTTGTTTCTTAGGCTCTGGTTTTCTTCCTGGGGCTCAGGCGTGGTTCCCCGGGCCCTGGTTTTCTTCCTCGGGCTCTGGTTTTGTTCCTCGGGCCCTGGTTCTGTTCCTTGTGCTCTGGTTCTGTTCCTCGGCCACTGGTTTATTCCTTGGGCTCTGGTTTTGTTCCTCAGGGCCTCCTTTTGGTCCTCGGGCTCTGGTTTTGTTCCTCGGGCTCTGGTGTTGTTCCTCAGGCTCTTGTTTTCTTCCTCGGGCTGTGATTTTGTTCATCGAGGGCTGGTTTTGTTCCTCGGGCCCTGGTTTTGTTCCTTGGACCCTGCTTTTTTTCCTACAGGGCTGGTTTTGTTTCTCGGGGTCTGGTGTTTTCCTTCGGGCTCTCGTTTTCTTCCTCGGCCTCTGGTTTTGTTTCTCGTGTTCTGGTTTTGTTCCTCAGACTCTGTTTTTTTTCCGTGAGCTCTGGTTTTGTTCTTCGAGCTCTGGTTTTGTTCCTTGGGCTCTGGTTTGGTTTCACGGGCTCTGGTTTTGTTCCTCGGGCTCTGGTTTTGTTCCTCGGGCTCTGGTTTTGTTCCTGGGGCTCTGGTTTTCTTCCTCCGGCTTTGGTTTTTTTCCTCGGGTTCTGGTGTTGTTTCTCGGGCCCTTTTTTTTTCCCTCGGGCTCTGGTTTTCTTCCTTGGGTTCTGGTTTTGTTCCTCGAGGGCTGTTTTTTTTCCTCGGGCTCTGGTTTTTCCCCTCAACCTCTAGTTTAATTCCTCGGGCTCTGGTTTTGTTCTTTGGGCTCTGGTTTGGTTCCACGGTCTCTGATTTTGTTCCTCGGTCCCCCCTTTTGTTCCTCGGGCTCTGGTTTTGTTCCTCGGGCTCTGGTTTTGTTCCCTGAGGGCTGTTTTTTTTCCTCGGGATCTCGTTTTGTTCCTCGGGTTCTGGTTTTGTTCCTTGGTCTCTGGTTTTCTTCCTTGGGCTCTGTTTTGTTTCTTCGGGCTCTGGTTTTGTTCCTCAGTCTTGGTTTGGTTCCTCGAGCCCTGGTTTTGTTCTTCGGGCGCTGGTTTTCTTCCTTGGACTCTGGTTTTGTTCCTTGGGCCCTGGTTTTGTTCCTCGGACCCTGCTTTTTTTCCTAGTGGGCTGGTTTTGTTTCTCGGCGTCTGGTGTTTTTGTTCCGGCTCTCGTTTTCTCCCTCGGCCTCTGGTTTTGTTCCTCAGGCCCTCCTTTTGTTTCTCGTGTTCTGTTTTTTTTCCTCAGGCTCTGTTTTTTTTCCTCAGGCTCTGTTTTTTTTCCACGAGCTCTGGTTTTGTTCCTCGGGCTCTGGTTTATTTTCACCGGCTCTGGTTTGGTTTCACGGGCTCTGGTTTTGTTCCTCGGGCTCTGGGTTTGTTCCTTGGGCGCTGGTTTTGTTCCTCGGGCTCTCGTTTTCTTCTTCGGGCTCTGGTTTTGTTCCTCGAGGGCTGTTTTTTTTCCTCGGGCTCTGGTTTTGATCCTCGGGCTCTGGGTTTATTTCTCAAGCTCTGGTTTTGTTCCTCGGACTCTAGTTTAGCTCCTCGGGCTCTGGTTTTGTTCCTTGGGTGCTCCTTTTGTTCCTCGTGCTTTGGTTTTGTTCCTCGGGCTCTGGTTTTGTTCCTCGGGCTCTGGTTTTCTTCCTCGGGCTCTGGTTTTGTTCCTCGGGCTCTGGTTTTGTTCCTCGGGCCCTGGTTTATTTCCTTGGGCTCTGATTTTCTTCCTCAGGCTCTGGTTTGTTCCTCAAGCTCTGGTTTTGTTCCTCGGGCCCTGGTTTTGTTCCTGGGGCTCTGGTTTTGTTTCTTAGGCTCTGGTTTTCTTCCTGGGGCTTCGGCGTGGTTCCCTGGGCCCTGGTTTTCTTCCTCGGGCTCTGGTTTTGTTCCTCGGGCCCTGGTTCTGTTCCTTGTGCTCTGGTTCTGTTCCTCGGCCCCTGGTTTATTCCTTGGGCTCTGGTTTTGTTCCTCGGGGCCTCCTTTTGGTCCTCGGGCTCTGGTTTTGTTCCTCGGGCTCTGGTGTTGTTCCTCAGGCTCTTGTTTTCTTCCTTGGGCTGTGATTTTGTTCATCGAGGGCTGGTTTTGTTCCTCGGGCCCTGGTTTTGTTCCTCGGACCCTGCTTTTTTTCCTACAGGGCTGGTTTTGTTTCTCGGGGTCTGGTGTTTTCCTTCGGGCTCTGGTTTTCTTCCTCGGCCTCTGGTTTTGTTTCTCGTGTTC
>JAJKFH010003107.1:0-28636 GCA_023333565.1 Puffinus mauretanicus | reverse complement strand
TCCCCGCCACGTCCCCCCCAGTTCAGGTGGGGAGGGGGTGAGATGGGACCCCCCCAAATCCCTGCCCTCCCTGTATCCTCACCATGACCCCCAATCAGGAGGGGAGAGGGGGTAAGATGGACCCCCCAAACTCCTCTCCCATCCCTGCATCCCCACGCCCCCCCAGTTCAGGTGTGGGAGGGGTGAGATGGGACTTCCCAATCCCTCGGGCTTCTCCCATCCTTGCCCCCACCCTAATTCAGGTACACCCTCCATACACTGGGAATGTGGGGACACACACAACCCCACCTTGGGGCTGGGTGACTTTGCACTCCTGGTACCCAGCAGCACCCCCAGCACTTCTCTGCCTGCCCTCACCTCCCACATGTGGGAGCTGGAGGTGCCCATGGAGCCCAGCGCCGAGCAGAAGGGCCGAGCCTGGTTGAAGACGAACAGTCTGGCCACCAGGCGGCTCCCGAAGGTGCAGAACTGGGGGGGGGGGGGACAACACGGTCAGCATGGCCCCCCCCCCTCAACCCCCCCCCCCCCCCCCCCCATCCCACCCAGCAGCTGGGTGGGCTCACGGCGGGGTTGGGGGGAGGGGGGTGTCTCCATCCCCCCCCCCGGGGTCCCCTCGCTCACCGCTTGGGGCCGCGGCGGGCGCGTGGGGGGGCGGGGGGGCTCCTCGCCCCCCTCTTCCTCGCTCTCCTCGCTCGACACCCGGCTGCCCCCCTTGGGCGGGGGGAGGGGGAACACCCCCGTGCCCCCCTCCCCGGAGGCGGCCGGCGCGTCTTCGGGGTCGCTGTCGGAGGAAAGCCGGGCCCTGCATCGGAGAGGGGGCGGTGAGAGATTTTGGGGTGCCTGATATGGGGGGGGTCCCCCGTCGTGTCCCCCCCCCCGCCCGGACGCGGGGGGTCCTCACCTGGGGAGCGGGCAGTGGGAATGGGGCAGCTTGGTTCGGCAGGGAGAGGTGCTGGGGGGGCCGGCGGGGGGCTGCGGCAGCGAGGAGGGGTCCTGCTGGGGGGGGGGCAGCGATTCCTTCCCGGGGGGGCTCCTCTCTTTTGGGGACTCGCCCTTACGGGAGCTGGCCTTCAGCTCGGCCACCAGCACGTCAAAGTCCTTGGCCCGACCCTGCACCTCGCGGCGTTGGTGAACCGAGTGGATCTGTGCCGGGCGATAGCGGGGAGGGGGTGAGGGCGAGAAAACACCCCCCCCAAAAAAAAAAAAAAACAACCTATGATGGTGGGTGTGTGGTGTCCCCCCCCCCCCGGCACCCCCCTACCTTGCAGGTCAGCAAGCGGGTGCAGATCTTCTTGGTGTCGGGGTTCAGCACGCCGCACTGGCGGTTCAGGTCGCACTCCTTGCCTGCGGGCAGAGGAAGGCAGCGGGATGCCGGGGGGGGGTCCTGGGGGCGGGGGGGGGGGTCCCCCCAGATTTTTTTTGGGGGGGGTAGCAAGTGCTTTGCCCCCGTCATGTCCAGCCCCCGCTTGAGGTTTCTACCGATGCGGATGGCGGGATGAGAGCGGCGGCGGCGGCGGGGGGGGGGCTCTGGTGGTTGTGGGTTGGCGCGGGGGGGGCACGGCCTTACCGGGAGCGCCGCCGGCCGGCCGTGGCGGGGGGGGGTCTGTGGGGGTCACCCCAGCCAGGGCTGGAGATGGAGACCCCCCCTCCTCGGAGGGAGAGGCCGCAGCATCCCCACTCTGGGGGGGGCCAACAGCCCCGAGAGTCATCCTCTGTGGAGTGGGGGGGCCGCCATCTCCTGCCCCCCCCCCCCCTTCCGCCCCCCCTCCCCGGGGCGAGCCCCCCGCTTTCGCCCCCAGCCTGGGGTTCTGCTAACGGCATCGCTCGCTGTCGCCCGAGGGCACCGCCAGCACCGCAGCGTCTGCCCGACTCCCATTTCTGGGAGCTGGGGGGGGCGGGCGGGGGCACGGAACCGGGGTGGCGGTGGTGGGTGGGTGGGGGGGGGGGTTCAACCCTGGCTCACGCTCTTGCCGCACGCCGCCGCCGCCGTTCCTCCGGGCCAGCTGGCACCGCGGGCAGGGACCCTAAACCTGCCGGGTGAACGGAGCTGCGGTCAGGGCCCGGCTCCTCCGGAGGCAGGAGGAGAGGTGGGAGACGTCCCCTCGGTACCTACCCCGCTGCCAGGCCCGGCCGCCGAAATAACGGGACCGGGATGCCACGCCGGGATCCGGTACCGTGCCAACCTTGCCACCCCCACCCCGTCGCCGGCAAGGAAATGGGGACTCACGCGCCAGCTTCTTGTGGGATCTGGGGGGCGGCTTGGAGGCACCCGCGTCCTTCTCCCCCAGGGCGGGCGCGCTCTCCGGCTTGCACCCGGGGCCGTCGGCGGGCATCGCCGAATCCCCCCCGACACCGGTTGACACCGGGGGCTCTTTTGGCACCGCGGCGGTGGCGGATTTCCCCAGGGGTTCCTTGGAGTTGGTGGGTACGGCTTTGGGGGGCACCTTGATCCCGTGCCCGTCCGGTTTGGGGATACTGGGAATCTTCTCCAGGTTGACCACGGGCACGAACAAGCTGGGGAGAGAATTTGGGGGGGGCAGGGGGGGCACGGTCAGAGCAGCCCCGTGGCGGGGGAAGGGGCAGAGCCGCCCGTCCTGGCGCTCACCAGAGGTTGTTGTCCTTGTCCGGTCGCTCGGGCAGGGGCTGGACTCGCCCGCGGGCACCCGGGGGTTTCTCCCGCAGCGCCTTGGCCGCACCGGGGGTCCCGCCGGTCGCCGGCTGCCCGTTGACGGCGACGTGGCACTTGGCGGCGGTGGCGGCGGCGGCGGCGGCGCGGGCGTAGAGCTTGCTGAGCGGGCCGTGGCGGCGTTCTGCCGGGGGGGGGGCGGAAAGAAAAGCCTGGCGTTAGCCAGCACCGGGGTGGGGGTCCCACCGCCATCAGCCCCCCAAATTTAGGCGGGGGCACGGCCAACCCCGGCTGCCTTCCCGATGGCGGAGGGGATGCCATGGTGGGGGACAGCCGGTGCCCCCCCCCCCGGCTCACCGCAGTGCTTCTGGAAGGCCTGCGGCTTCACCACCTGGCTGCAGTGGTTGCAAACCACCAGGTAAAACTCGTCGTGCGCCGGGCAGTGGCCGAAGATGCTCATGTCTGCGGGGCGAGAATTGGGTGAGCGACGCCGTACGGCACCCAGCGGGTGCCAGGGGAAAAGGATGGTAACCCGAAGATCCGGATTGGAGGGTGAAGACGGTGCCAAAAGGCCGGGTTTTCTCCCCAAAGAAGGGAGCTTACCTTCCTTAATCAGGGTCATGGCGTCCAGTTTCTTACCGCCGCTCTTCCCGCTTTCCTCCAGCTCCGACCCTGATCCTGCCGGAGACAAAACCCCCTCAGCAGCGGCCAGCACGGGGACGGTCCCGGCTTCCCCCCCCCCCGCCCCCCCCGGGTCCTCGCCACCGCTCCCGGCCGTTAAAACGTCGCCGGTGCTCCCGGTACGGCTAAACCGGCTCAAATGAGACCAGAGGCTTCATCCCGGGCTCAGGCTCGGCGCCGCTGGGTGCCACCGCCTCCGAGGTCCCTGCCCTGCCACCCCGCGCCAGACCCTGCCGCACGGCCAGGGTGCTCCTGGGGACAGCCCCGTCCTGGTGGGGGTGTGAGAGGGGTCGGCCCCCGCTGCCCGGGGACACCCCCCGGGGGGACACCCCCCTGGGGACACCCCCCCGGGGACACCCCCCCGGGGGACACCCCCCTGGGGACACCCCCCGGGGGACACCCCCCCGGGACACCCCGGTCCCCATCCGGCCGTGAGCCCGCAGCCCGCGTCCTCAGTGGCTGTGCCAGGCGGGTGTCCCGGCCCCAGTCGGCTGCACTGGGGTCTGCTGTGGGCAAACTGGTGTCCACCAGGCCAGTGGTGACAGTGTTCTGGCCAGCTGTGGCACACTGGCTGCCCAGGGCCAGCCAGCTGTGCCATACTGGGTGCCCAGTCCTGTCCAGCTGTGTCATACTGGGTGCCCAGTCCATCCCCAGTCCTATCAGGCCGTGCCATACCAGGTGCCCAGTCCCGTCTGGCCATGCCATACTGGGTGCCCAGTCCTGCCCAGCCATGCCATACTGGACACCCAGTCCCGCCCAGCTGTGCCCTACTGGGTACCCAGTCCATCCCCAGTCCTATCAGGCCGTGCCATACCAGGTGTCCAGTCTCATCTGGCCATGCCATACTGGACACCCAGTCTCATCTGGCTGTGCCATACTGGGTGCCCAGTCCTGTCCAGCTGTGCCATACTGGGTGCCCAGTCCATCCCCAGTCCTATCAGGCCGTGCCATACCAAGTGCCCAGTCCCATCTGGCCATGCCATACTGGATATGCAGTCCTGTCTGGCTGTGCCATACTGGGTGCCCAGTCCTGCCCGGCTGTGCTGTACTGGGTGCCCAGTATGGCACAGCTGGATAGGACTGGGTGCCCAGTCCATCCCCAGTCCTATCAGGCTGTGCCACACCAGGTGCCCAGTCCCATCTGGCTGTGCCATACTGGGCACCCAGTCCTGTCCGGCCAGGCCATACTGGATATGCAGTCCAGTCCAGCCATGCCATACTGGGCGCCCAGTCCTGTCCGGCCATGCCATACTGGGCACCCAGTCCCGCCCAGCTGTGCCATACTGGGCACCCAGTCCATCCCCAGCCCCATCAGGCCGTGCCATACCAGGTGCCCAGTTTCATCTGGCCGTGCCATACTGGGCGCCCAGTCCCATCTGGCTGTGCCATACTGGGCACCCAGTCCCGTCCAGCTGTGCCATACTGGGCGCCCAGCTGTGCACAGCCACGCCAGCAGTGCCCGTGCCCCATCCAGCCGCGCCGGGAGCCTGTGCCGTGCCCACCGGTGGCCGGTCCCGTCCAGCCGCGACTCGGGGCACCAGTGGGGCAGTGCCCGCCCCGAGGTACCTGGTCCCGCTGCCCGGCGTGCAGAGCCCACTGGGGCAGTGCCCAGTTCCCCAGTACAGGGTAACTGGTTCCCAGTGCGCAGTGCCCAGTTCCCAGCGCAGGGTACCCCAGCACCGGTTCCCCCGCCTGAGGCACCCAGCACCCACCACCTGGTTCTCAGTGCCCGGTCTGGGGCACCTGGTGCCCTCTGCCTGGTCTGGGGTAATGGTGGCAACTGGTTCCCAGTCTGGGCTACCCAGTTCCTGGTCTGGGCTACCCAGTGCCCACTGCACCCGGGGATATTCAGCACCTGGGATGGGGCATCCGGTAACTGGCTCCCAGTAACAGGCACAGGGCTCCCAGTGACCAGACTGGGGTGCCCAGTGCCAGCTCTGGCTGCCCAGTGAGGAGCGCCCACGGCCCGGTTCCCAGTGCCCGGTTCCCGGTGCAGGATGCCCGCTGACCGGTGCTGGGTGCCCACTGACCAGTGCAGGATACCCCATTCCCGGTGCCAGGTGCCCGCTGCCCAGTGCCGGGTTTCCGGTGCCAGGTACCCGGTTCCCGGTGCAGGATGCCCCCTTCCCGGTGTAGGATGCCCCCTTCCCGGTTCTCGGTGCAGGGTTCCCGGTGCAGGATGCCCCATTCCCCGTGCTGGGTGCCCGGGTCCCGGTGCCAGGTGCCTGCTGCCCGGTGCAGGGTTCCCGGTGCAGGGTTCCCGGTGCCCGCTGCCGGCTTCCCGGTGCAAGATGCCCCGTTCCCGGTGCCGGGTGCCCGCTGCCCGCCTACCGCGCGGCGGCGCTAGGACCGGGGGGCGGCGGGCGCGGCTCCGTTCGCGGCAGCCCCCCCGCCCGCCCCCGCCGCCGCCGCCGCCGCCGCCGCCGCCCCTCACCCGGCTCGGCCGGCGGCCCGGCCCGCTCCACCCAGGCGCTCCAGCTCTGCCCCGCGAACTCGTCGAGGCTGGGCAGCCGCCGCTCCGCCGCCATCGCCGCCGCGCGCCCACGCGCCGCCATCGCCGCCGCCGCCGCCGCCGCGGGAGCGCGCCCCCCCCGCCGCCACCGCCGCCGCCGCCGCCGCCGCCGCCGCCGCCCCGCGCGCCCCCGCGCATGCGCCGCGCGCCCCCGCCCGCCCCGCGGCACCACGGGCGGTGTAGTCCCGCCGCCCGCCCCGCCCCGCCCGGGGGCTGCCCCGCACCCACGCCCCGGGACACCCATTTTCGGGGCCGGGGGGCCATATACCCCTATATGGGGCTGGGGGCCCGGGGGGGCCATATACCCCTATACGGGGCCGGGGGTCCATATAACCCTATACAGGGCTGGGGGCCCGGGGGGGCCATATACCCCTATATGGGGCTGGGGGCCCGGGGGGGCCATATACCCCTATATACGGGGCCGGGGGTCCATATACCTCTATACGGGGCTGAGGGTCCATATACCCCTATATGGGGCTGGGGGCCCCGGGCGACATATACTGCCTATACAGGGCCAGGGGTCCATATACCCCTATACAGGGCTGGGGGCCCGGGGGGTCTATATACCCCTATATGGGACTGGGGGCTGGTGGGGTCCATATACCCCTATAAGGGGCTGGGGGCCCAGGATGACATATGTCCCTATACAGGGCCGGGGGTCCATATACCCCTGTATGGGGCTGGGGGCCAGGGGATCCATATACCCCTATACAGGGCTGGGGGCGCGGGTTATCCCTATATGGGGCTAGACAGCCAGCAGACATACATACCCACTATGCGGGGCTGGGGACCCAGGGGTCCTATATACTCCCTGTACAGGGCTGGGGACTTGGGGTTGTCCCTATACGGGGCTGGACTCCCAGGGGCTACATGTACTGCCTATACAGGGCTGGGCATCTGGGGTTTATATATAGCTCCTACACAGTGCTGGACTCCCAGGGGTTACATATACTCCCTATATGGGGCTGGGGACCAGGTGGTTACCCCTATACAGCGCTGGACTCCAGGGCTTACATATAGCTCCGACACAGGGCTGGACAGCCAGGCGCTATATACACATCCCATATCCAGCTGGGGACCCAGGGCTTATATGCATCCCTATACAGAACTGGACATGATGCTATATACCCCTCTATAGAGTTGAACAGCAGGGGTTATCTAAGCCCTTATAGAGGGCAGGACGCCCAGGGGTTACACCTATGGAGAGCAGGATGCCCAGGGGTTATACATAGCCCCTATACATCAGCAGGCATCCAGTGTTTAATTACTCCCTATACAGAGCTGGATACCCAGGGTTATATACAGTTATATACAGCCCCTATATAGAGCTGGGCACCCAGGGGTTATATCTATCCCTATACAGAGGCAGACATCCAGGTGTTAATACACATCCCCTACAGACAGCCAGGGCTTATATATGTCCTTTGGCCACCGGGTGTTATCTATACCCTTATGGAGAGCAGGACACCAGGACTTACCCCTATGCAGAGGAGGACACGCAGGGATTATATATAGCTCCTGTACAGAGCTGGGACCTGTATATATATATCCCTATAGAGAGCTGGACACCCAGGTGTTATGTATACCCTTATGCAGAGCAGGACATCTGGGAGCTGTATATACCCCCTATATAAAGCTCCTTAGACAGAGCAGGACATCCAGGAGTTGTATATACCCCCTATATAAAGCTCCTTATACAGAGCAGGACATCCAGGAGTTGTATATACCCCCATATAAAGCTCCTTATATAGGGCAGGACATCCAGGAGTTGTATATACCCCCATATACAGCTCCTTATACAGAGCAGGACATCCAGGAGCTGTATATACCCCCTATATAAAGCTCCTTATACAGAGCAGGACATCCAGGAGTTGTATATACCCCCATATACAGCTCCTTATACAGAGCAGGACATCCAGTTGTTGCATATACCCTTATACGGAGCAGAACATCCAGGTGTTGTACATACCCCCTATATAGAGCCGGACACGGGGGGGTTATACGCAGCCCTATATAGAGCTGGTACCCAGGACCTTTATACACCCCCCCCATACAGACACAGACACCCCGGGGTTACACATACAGCCCCCCTATACAGAACGGGACACCCAGGGTTACGCAGACCCCTATATACAGCCAGGCAGCAGCGCTTAATGCCCCCTACCCGGGGGGTTACGCATCCCCCTCCCCCCCCCCCCCTCCAACCCCTATAGCATCCATACCCCTCGCGTCTCCAACCCCCCGGGGCCAGCGACACCCCATCCCCGGGCTGGCGGCCGGCGCGAGGTCCCGGGGGACGGGTGGGACCCCCGGGGGTGGCTACTGCTTGTCGATGGCCCCCTGCTCGGCTGCGGTGTCGCGGGGCGCAGCCTGCGCCTGCCAGGGCGTCTCCTTCAGCACGAACCAGCAGTTCCCGGCCCACAGCAAGAAGTTGATGAAGCCGAAGAGCTGGGGAGGGTGGGGGGCACCCATGGGTGAGCCCTGCCCACCGGTACCCCGTGTGCCCTGTGCAGGTCGTGCGCTCTGTGCGATCGGTGCATGCCGCTGTAAGCCGGGCACTCCGTGCAATCCATGCGCCTCGTGCGTACCCGTGTGCCCTGTGCGCCCCGTGCTCCGCGTGCAGCCCGTGCGCCCCGTGCAATCCAGGCACCCCATGCAATCCATGCGCCTCGTGCATCCCATGTGCCCCGTGCACCCCATGCACCCCGTGCGCCCCATGCGATCCAGGCACCCCGTGCAATCCAGGCACACCATGCAATCCATGCGCCTCGTGCATCCCATGCGCCCCGTGCACCCCATGCGCCCCGTGCACCCCGTGCGCCCCATGCAACCCATGCACCCTGTGCGCCCCATGCAATCCATGCGCCCTGTGAAATCCATGCACCCCATGTATCCCATGTGCCCCATGCGCTCTGTGCGCCCCATGCAATCCATACACCCCACGTATCCCATGTGCCCCATGCACCTATGCGCCCCATGCAATCCATGCACCCCAGGTATCCCATGTACCCCATGCGCCCTGTGCGCCACATGCAATCCATGCGCCCCATGCACCCCTTGTGCCCCATGCACCCCATGCAACCCATGTATCCCATGCACCCCATGCACCCTGTGAGCCCCATGCAATCTGTGCGCCCCATGCACCCCATGTATCCCATGCACCCTGTGCGCCCCATGCACCCCATGCACCCCATGCAACCGATGTATCCCATGCACCTCATGCGCCCTGTGCACTCCACGCACCTCATGTACCCCATGCACCCCATGCACCCCATGCACCCCACACGCCTATGCCAGGGGCTGCATCACCACCACCCACCCCGGCGTGGGGGTCCCCTATGGCTGCGGGGGTCCCATGGGGGTGCAGGCAGGGTCCCATGTCCCGTGGAGTTAGCACCGTGCCCACGGAGCGCGTGTGCCCACGTTTCCACCGCCCTCTCCCGGCTGAGCTCGGGAATCTGGCATGCGTGTGCGCGCATGAGGGCTCGTGGGTGTGAGTGTACATGTGCGCGCGCCCACGTGTGCGTGCGTGTACATGCCTGTATGCACGGTGTCTTCATGCTTGCGTGTGCATTTTCACGTGAACACACGGATGCGTGGGTGCGCGTTTGTGTGCACGGGTTTGGCAAGCATGTGCAGGCGTCCACACGCAGGCGTGTGTGCACGTGTGTGTGTGCGTGTGTGTGTGCACGTGTGCGTGTGTGTGTGCACGCGTGTGTGCACGTGTGTGCATGTGTGCATGTGCGTGTGTGTGCGTGTGCATGTGCATGTGTGTGCATGTGTGTGCGTGTCCCTGTGTGTGCATGTGTGCATGTGCGTGTGTGTGCATGTGTGTGCATGTGTGTGCGTGTGCATGTGTGTGCGTGTGCATGTGTGCGTGTGTGTGCGTGTGTGTGCGTGTGCATGTGCATGTGTGTGCGTGTGTGTGCGTGTCCCTGTGTGTGCATGTGCGTGTGTGCATGCATGTGTGTGTGCGTGTGCATGTGTGTGCGTGCATGTGTGGATGAGCACGTGCGTTGCGCGTGTGTGTGTGTGCATGTGTGCATGTGCGTGTGTGCATGTGCGTGTGCATGTATGCATGTGTGCATGCATGTGTGCCCACACCTGTGCCCCTGCAAGGGCTGGGCACCCCTGACCCCTCCCTGAAGCACCAGAAACCTCTCCCCCCAGCAAACAACCAACCACACGTGCCCCCATGCCCGTACCCGTGCCCACGCGTGAACACGGCCACTCCCGTGTGCCTACACCCCGTGCCCGCCTTGCAGCGATGCCCGCCCGCCCGCCGCCGCCCGGCTCTCACCACGGAGATGTTGGCCAGCCCCATGGCCGGCGTGGTGCCAGCGTTGCAGACCACCTCCTGGCCCTGGCAGACCCCCATGGCGGCGATCAGGCTGGCGGGTCGCGTGGCCGCCTTCACGTCGCTGAGCCCCTTGCCCCACGCCGCCGCCGCCACCAACCAGAAAAAGGCGAAGCAGACGGTGATGCAGAAATCCTGCCGGGATGGCAACACCGGACTCAACCCCCGGTGCCGGTGGGAAGCGGGGGCAGGATCAAATCCCATCCCCCCCGCCGCTTCCAGGGATGCGGCCGCCTTACCGCGATGGGGAATTTCTTATTTTCACCGTAGAGGGAATGAAAACGCAGGTAAAGCACCAGAGCCGCCATGGTGTAAAGGAAGGAGAAGACCCCCAGGGTCACGAAAAATTCAGCGGGAGCGGAGAAATCGCCGACGAGGTGAAGGGTGCGGGTCTCCGACTCGCCCTCGCAATCCGGCATCTCGAAGGGGATCTGGTATAACCTGGGATAGCGGGAGGGGGAGACGACCCGGGAATGGAAGGGAACGATGGGGATGGCTCTGCCAGTCCAAAATAACCCCGCTGGGGTGGTCCCCCGGGGATGGAGGGCACGGAGCCGATGCCGGGTCGGAAATCCGGATCCTTTGCTGCGCTCCGGTGCCCCGGCACGGGGTCGGTGGCCGAGGGAAGGGGTTAAAACCGTGGCTCACGGCTGGCCCGGCTCCATCCTCGCCTTCCCCGATTAACGAGGATCCCCCCGGTCTTCCCTGATTAACGAGGATCCCCCCGGTCTTCCCTGATTAATGAGGATCCCCCCCGGATGGTGTCGGGAACCGGAGCCGGGGGACGCCTCGCCATGCTGGGGGTGCAGAGAATCCCCACGGCCACGGCACCTCCCTGCCCACAGGGACCCCCGTGGGGGTCCCAACAGCGGGAACGGGGTTTAACCCCAACCCAGCACCCCACGTCCCCCCTCCAGCTCGCTGTGGAGCCACGCCAGGTGCCGGGGCGGGTTCCTTTGGGTGGGTGGGTGGGTGGGGGGGGGTGTCCGGGCTGGGTGCCCCCTCACCTGAAGGGGTACCCGAACTGGACGGAAATGGCGCTCATCTCTTTGGTTTCGCCGCCGCAATTCACCGTCGCCCCGGTCTCGCCGCTGAAGGAGCCGCAGGCCCCGAAGGCGAAGATGGCGAAGAGCTGCGGGAGAGGAGCAGCGGGTCGGGGGTGGGGGGAACTCAAGATCTTAGGGACCCCCCGCCCCCCCACCCCCACCCTGGGGTGGGATGCACCCAACCGGCCCTCGCTCGGGGTTTGCAAACCCCCCCCCGGCCCCCGGCGCTGAGTCACGGTGGCCGCGGCGGTGCAGGGCGAGCTGCCACCCCGCAGCTGTCGGCCTCGTGCGCCAGCACCGGGGCTGCCGCCGGCACCGGGATTTGCAACCGGGGGGGCGAAAGGCGGCAGCGGTGGGGGGTGATGTTCCAACCCCCCCCCCCCCAAGTCTTAATTTTAGGGTGCTGAACGCCACAGCGGGTTCCCAGCGAGCTGGGAGCATCCCCACGGTGGGACCCCCGGGGTCGTCCTGCCCCCATCGGTTCCCCTTCCCCGGGGGGGGGGAGCCGCCGCTGCCATTTCCCGTCCCTCGGCGCCGAGCTGCTCTCAGCTCCGGTGAAGGGTGCCGGGAAAACGCCATTCCCAAATAGTTTTCTGGCAACTCATCCCGGCTGAGCTCACGGCTTCCCGGGGCCGGCCGGGTGAAGGGGGGAAGCCGAGCGGCCAGGCCTGACGCCGTGGGGATGGGCAGACCCACGTCGAGGGTCGAAGCGGGAATGTTGGCAGCCGCTTTTCCGCCCGTTTTCGGTTTCGGGGTGTCTGTGCAGGCAGGGCCTGATCCTGCTCGGTGGCCCTGCTGGTGCCCAGCGCCGTTCCCGGGTGGGATTATCCAAAGCAAAGAGCCGTGGGGTCGGACACGAACGCAGGAAAAGCCTCCTTGACCCAACTCCTCTGGGCAGGAGATGCCCAAATGGATCCAGCCCCCTCCCCGTGCCTCAGTTTCCCCAGCACTGGCACCTGGGCGTGGGGCCCGGCTGGGAGCCCCCGGCCACGGCGCGGCCGTGCCACAGAAATGCCGCCCTGAAATCCAATCCCGGAGCCATTCATAGCACGGCCGGGCCGGGGCCAGGGCTGCGGGCGCTTGGCTCCCCCCGTCCCCAGGGTCCCCCCTCCTGGGGCCCACTGACCCCCAGCCCCCCCTCCCCACCCACCCACCCGGTGCCCCCCGAGCCCGTGGGAATGACGGGGACCCAGCACCCCGATGTCACCGTCCCCTCCGGTGTGGCCGGGCAAAGCCACCTGCTCAAGGTCACCGGGGGGGCCGTGTGGCCCCAACCCAGGCGGCCGGCCAGCCCCGCACCCCACCTCCCCCCCACCCTCCCAGGATGGGGTCCCCATGCCCGGGGCTGCCGGGGGGGTCCGGTCGGGCGGGGGGGGCTCCAAGGTCCCCTCGTCCCGGGGGGCTTTAGGAACACAATGGGGCACCCCAAATCTGGGGGGTGGGGGGGAAAGTGCTGGGCTGGGATCCCAGGGGACCAGCACCCGAGGGTGCTGGGGAAGGGGCTGTGCCCGGGGAGGGGGGCGTAGTGCTGGGATCAGGCCTGGGATGGGGGGGGGGGGGTGGACCGGGGGGGACTCACCCATTCCAGCACCTTGATGAAGCCCAGGGGCTCCTGGAGGCGGCCCCAGCGCACCCCACCCAGGACGCGGTCCTGTGGGGAGAGAGCGGCGGGAGCCGGGGCACCCGGGGCGGCACCGGGGGCTGCTCCGGGGGACCGGGGGGCTGCTCCGGGGGAGAGGGGGGCTGCACCGGGGGACCGAGGGGTTGCACCGGGGGCTGCCCCAGGGAACTGGGGGGCTGCAACAGGCGGTGGGGGCTGCAACGGGGGACCGGGGGACTGCAACGGGAGTTGCCCCGGCTTGGGGGCGGCACCGGGGGACCGGGTTGTTGCACCGGCCACAGCACCAGATCAGCGGAGGGCTGCACCGGGAGACCGCGGGCTGCGCCGGGGGTTGCACCGGGACACCGGGGGGCTGCGCCGGGGGTTTCACCGGGACACCGAGGGGCTGCACCGAGAGTTGCATGGGGGGACCGGGGGCTGCACCGGGGAACTGTGCCGGGGCACCGAGGGACCGCACCAGGAGACTGCCCCGGGCACCGGGGACGGGGGGGGTCACACCGGAGCCCTACCTGGAGCCGGGGCGCTTTGTCGCCGGCCGCGGGGGCACCGGGCTCCGACATGGCCGGGCCGGGGGCGGTCGGTGCTGCCTCCGCCGCCCGCTGGGACCGCTCCGCTGTCAGAGCCGCCACGGGGAACCCCACCGCCCCCGGGGCGGGCAGCACCGCCCCGCCCCCGACAAGGCCCCCCGGTCCGCCCCCGGACACCCCCGGGACAGCCCCCCGCCCCGGTCCGCCCCCGGTCCCTCCGCCCAGCGCGGACCCGGCCCACAGCGGGATGGGCAACCCCCGCCCCCCCCCGGGGGTGGCCGTCCGTCCGTCCATGGAACGGGACGGGGAGCCCAGGCCGACAGCCCCGTTACCGGTCCCATTACCGGCCGGAGGCCGGTAACGGGGCCGGTAACGGGACTGTCGGCCCCGCACGGGGAGCTGGGTGCCGGCACGGCCCCGGAGGGCCGCGGGGCATGCCTCTGCCTCTGCCCTGGCACCCCCTCCCCGGTACCCCCGGCCCGGTAACCCCCGCCCGGTACCGCGGCGTGCCCGCCCGCCCGCCCCGCCCCGCCCCGCCCCGCCCCGCCCCGCCCCGCCCCGCCCCGCCCCTCTAGCGCTCTGGCCCCGCCCCCTCGCCCTGGCCCCGCCCCTCTCCAGCGCGCCCTCCAATCCCCGCTGGCAACCGCTCCTCCCCTCGCCTCTTCACCGAGCCCGCCCTCCCCGTTTTCCCATTGGCTAGACGGTGGCTGGTGCAGACCAATGGGAAGGCGGCGCGGGGGGAAGTGGGGCGAAGGGGAGGGGCGACGCCTGCGCAGTGCGGGCTCGCTGGCCGGAAGCGGCGGAGAAGAACCCGGCGAGGGCAGAGCGGCCCTCCCGCCTCCGCCGCCCGTTCCCCCCCGCGCCCCCTCCCCGCGTCCCCCCCGCCGCCGCCATGTTCCTCACACGCTCCGAGTACGACCGGTGAGTGCCCTCCTACCCCCGCCGCCCCTCGCCCCGCGCCCTCCCCACCGCCCGCGGCCTGCGGCTGAGTCACGGGCCTGCGGCCGGTCACCACCCTCCCCATCCCGGTGGGCTCTGGCCGGCGCCTCTCGCCTGCAGCCGCCGTGGGACCGCTCTGAGGAGCTGGTGGGGAGGCCGCAGCCCCGCTGGGCCCTGCCCAAGGGCCTCTGCTCGTCTCCCCGCCCGGGCCCGTGGGGGTTTCCGCCTCGCCGGGCGCTGGTACAACCGGGTTGCGGCCGTCCCTTCCTTGCGGTGGGCTCTTCCCACTATTTTGGGGTTTTTTGGGTTGTGAAGAGCCCGCTTCTGTTAAATACAGGGGAAGGGAGAGCGTGTCCCCTGTGACCGGGGGCTTCCAGTGTTGGAAGGCCCCGAGGCCCCCGCTGAGGGGGGAAGCTGCGGGCGGGGTCCCTGGGGGGGTCTCGTAAGGCTGTAGTTTATCTTGCTAAATGCCTTCCGAAACCAGGTGGCTTTTAAGAAACCCCTTGGAGGGTTCTGCGTGTGGATGGAGTCCCCGGGCACAGCGGGTCTGGCGGAGGAGGGTAGAGTTCCCCTCTGCTTGTGCCATGGGAAGCGGTGGAAGCCGGGCTGGGCTGGAGCGTGGGGATGGGATGTGATGGGGTATCCGGAGAAAGGAACGGGCCTGCGCTGGTAAAACAAAATCCTCCCGTCGCTGCGAGAAGGCAGACTGTTTGGAGTCCGAAGGCAGCGTGCTTCCAGCATCCGCAGTGTGAAGTGTGCCGTGAAAAACCTCCTTTTGACCTGTAACCAGACCTGCTGGCGTTCCTTTTGTTCTCCTTCTCCGTAAGCATCCTGAATCCCAGACCCTGCGAGTGTCTGCCGCGAGGGTGATGGGCTCCAGTGAAGCCGTGACGTGTTCCAGCTGCCCCTCCTGTGTTACCTGTCCCCAGCTGGCATTACCCTTCCCGCCATCGCTCTTGAATAAGGAACTGCATTTCTTGCCAGCCTTCAGCTTCCTGCCCTTTACACCGTCTCTGATGTTGTTTTTGCAGGGGTGTGAACACTTTTTCTCCGGAGGGGAGGCTGTTCCAAGTGGAGTATGCCATCGAGGCCATAAAGGTATCGTCGGCTCCGTCTGGTAGCCAAACCGTGATGTTAAGGGCTCTTTCAAACCCAAAGCCTGGGTTTGGTCAGAAATAAAACAGGCAGGTTCTGTTCGTTTGGGCTCTGGTCTCGCTCTGCAGGGTTTGGCCGGCTCCCGGGGCGGTACGCAACGCCGAGCGGGAGCTGCTGGGTTTCCCTGTGGGCGCCGCTCCTGCCTGCAATGGCTCTGGCAACTCTTTGCCAGCCTTTCACTACGGTTTGTAGCAGGAGAGCTGCGTGCCGGTGTTCGAATCCTTCCGTCCAGCCAAACCTCCTGCAGCTCTGCTCTTTTCTGGGTCGAAAAGCCATTGATTTCCCCCAAATGCAGGGGAATGTTCCCCTCTCTGTCTCCTACCAACCAATTTATCCCCAAACCAAACACGATCTGAAGATGTTAATCCCCAAATCAAACCTACTAAAAGCTAACGATGAAGCGAGAGGTGACTCTGCCCGCAGAAGAGGAGCGCTCTGCTTTCCCTTCGCCTCCCTGAGCTAATGCAGTCTTCCCTTCTGCTCCGTGGGTTTTATAAAAATGGAGTCCCTTAAAAAAAAACCCAAAGTGGCAACTTTTCTCTCGCTAGGTCAGCTTTCCTTTTCTTAACTCGCTGCCGTTGCAGCTTGGAGTAGGTCACTGTTTGCTCAGGTGAATTTTAAAACCTGAAAGGTAAAGGTTTTTACGAGCAAACTAACCTACCTGTGCAGAGCCAAACGGCCTTTCAGGGCGTTAAGTGTTCTTAATTGATAAATGTTCTTGTTTCTGAGAATGTGGGCGTTGATTGGGAATAAGTTTAAACTTGGGGAAAACCGGTCGAGTGATGAAGCGAAGAAGGTCTGAGCAGGCCTGTTTTTGGACTGGGGAAAAGGAGGGTGCTGGCTTTGTCTTCCCTGTACTGCTTTAGCTCGTTGAAGCACTACTTAAATGAGGAGGCAAAAAGTAAATAATATTTATTAAGGCATTGGGAAGTAAAAACTCTCAGAAGGATGTCGGTCACCGTGCTGACTTTGTAATTACAAATACATCTACCCGAGTAGCAATCACACGGAAGCCTTCTGGCGTCTCCCTTTTTTCCAGATCAGCCCGAAAGCTTACCGACGGAATTGCTGCAGCTTGCGTGGCTCTTGTGACACGTTATGTGTGGTGCCCGTGCGTTAGGGGGGTAGGAGGAGATTTTATTCACGTGCTGTAGCTTCATTAACAAAAATACATCTGAAATGACATCAGGTGTCCCCTTCTTCCCTCGGGGTTTGTGCGCAGCTGTGGCAGGCGGCGTGCTTAAAGGATGGGAGCGTTGGGCAATGTCTAAAACCACGAGTGCCTGCAACAGGGAGATTCTCCTGTGGTTATAAGTGTAGCTAGCTGGGGAAGCTTGCCACTAAAGTTATACCTGACTTGGATATTTGGAGTCGGCATCTCCACACCGCAGCTGGTACAATGATTCCGGTAAATTCCCCAGCGTGGAAAAGCTGGGAGCGCTGGGAGTAAGGTAGGGGCTGGTGGGAGCCCTTGAGATCTGACCCCCGCTTCGGCCGTGCTCATGGCCGTGGTGGCTCTGTGGTGTCCTGCAAGACCAGGGTAAAACTTGCTGCGGGTGATTAACTGCTGGCTGGAAAAGGGTCCGTGCGCAAAATGCTCTCGTTCCCATTGTAAATTTTGTGGATACGAGGACACTTGGGAGAAAAGGAGCTAATGGAAAGAAAAATGCCCAAGCCAACACTACAGATGCAGTCAGAATTAAGGCCATTAAGTGAAATCCTCCTGTCTCGCTTTAAAATTTAATTTTAGGAAGATTTGCAAGGCCATTTTAAATTCATAAGGCTTTAAGCTGTAAAAATTGATGTTGCTCAGGGAAGAGATTAATGATTTGCAGCAGCCCTGCTGGGTTCCGATGAAATAATCAGCTGGGAAGTAGCATGGGTTTAACCTTTCCAATTTTCGAGTCGTAACATTTAAAATTTGGTGTGCAAAGCCAGAGTCTCGCGAGTGGGTTTCTGTGTTGGTGATGCAATTGTCTCCGAAACAAAACGCCTACAAATAATCAAGTCAAAATTAGCATTGCACTGATTATATTTGCGTGAGCTGTGGCGGCTAGACCTTCCGTCGGGCGCGGTGGTGGTAACCGTGTGGTGGTTTTCAGCTTGGTTCCACGGCCATCGGGATCCAGACCTCGGAGGGCGTCTGCCTGGCCGTGGAGAAGAGGATCACCTCCCCGCTCATGGAACCCAGCAGCATCGAGAAGATTGTGGAAATCGATTCCCACATAGGTATGGAGAAAGAAATGAGCTTTGGGTGCCCCTCTGGTAGAGCCCTGGGAGCATCCCTCATGTTTTGGAGATATATATGTATATATAAGTCCCCTGGGAGTTTCAGAAGCTGCGTTTCAGGGCTAGCCTTCCCTGCAGGCAGCTCGGCCGAGCCGAGCGGGAACGCTCATCCCTCCCAGTGAACACCAGGTCCTGGTCACTGGTTTTCCAGGCTCCAGGCCAGCAGGACATAGTTACAGGAGCAGGAAGAGGCAGCTGAAGCACTCCCCCCCGCCTCAATGACCTCCCTCGTGAAAGCTCATCCCAAATTTAGATCTGGGAGGGCAGGGAATTGCTGCAAAAGGCTTGACTCGAGGCCAGTTTCTCTCGGAGCACTAATGTTAGCCTGTACCCCTGCTCGCGGCAGCCTCCTGCACCGTGAGGGGGCCCGCGACGGGCTCATTACCAAATATGTCACCTTGAAAAGCAGGAGACCACCAAAATACCCACGTTGCTGATGACATGGGTCATGGAAGGAGCTCCTGAAGAGTCTAATTTCCGCCTTCCCGTGTGCTTGCGATACAGCCCCTCTCTTCCTGGAGCAGGATCTGTGCCGCATCGCCCCCAGTTGTGGTTTAGCCAGTCCTCCCCGTGGAGGGGATGAATGAATTCCCCTTCCAAGGTTGCGTTTCCGTCGGTTAGCTTCTCTTGGAAGGCTCAAATGTGGCTCCTTTAACCGGTTCAGATGTGGGGTGGGCGGGAGGCCTGACTGGGAGAACTCGCTGATGTACCTGCCCTTCAGCTGGGTGTCCGTCCTCGCTCCTGAGCAAATCCGTTTTGATCCCATCCTCCTTTCCAGCAAGCCGTGGTGCGGCCCTGCTGCGTGCTCCCACGCAGGGACCCGCTCCGTCCTGCAGCCTTTTGTATTTCACCGTGGGCTTTGGGAAGTCTGGGGGGAAGAGGGCATCGCAAATAATCAGTGAAACGACTCGTGTTTTCCCTCTCTGATTCCAGGGTGTGCCATGAGCGGCTTAATAGCCGATGCAAAGACTTTAATTGATAAAGCAAGAGTGGAGACTCAGGTAAGACTTGACATTTCTCTTCTTAAAACAACAGCACCAGTCTTGGGGGCATCTCGGAAGTCTCTGGCACGGGAATATCGTTACAGCAAAGGAGCCGGTGTGGAGTGGGAGGCTTGTGCGGAGCGGAGCTTCCCTCACGGGGCTTTTGCAGAGCAAACAGGCGGAGTCTCCCCTGTATTTTTTTCTTCTTTGGTGTTGCGCATGTGGTGGGAATCTTACGGCAGGTTCTCCGGTGGTCTCTTAGCACTGGTAGAGGTGCTCCAGTCAACGTGTGGGGCCGTGTGTCTAACTTTGTTTTGACAAAAGACCGGTTATATTTTTAACTCCTTAAATTTACTCGGTGTACTCAGAGGTCCCAGGTACAAATCTCTGTGCTGTGGTAAAGATGTTTTCTCTGGGGTTTTCCTGCCTGTCAGCACTCCCGCCTCTGGAGAACCAGATAACCCGTCGCTTCTGAAACAGATCCTGGGATAAAGTGCTCCGGCCTTACATTTTCCCTCTTGGCATCCCAAGGCCTAGGTATCCCAAGGTTTCTGGAGGATCCCCGCACAAACTTCCCAGCCTGTTCTGCAATTCCCGCTCTCTTCCTGGTGCTTCCCTCTTGCAGCTGAAGGGGCTGTGCCCCGGGTGCAGCCTGCCCGGAGGGGCTGGAGGGAAGTTGTCTTCGTGGCTACGCAGGCTGTCACTCCAGCCCGCCGCGTGAGCGATCCAGGGTTGTCGTATTTTGGGACCAAGGTGATAATTTTAATCTTTATTTTTTTTTTTTTCCCTGCAGAATCACTGGTTCACCTACAACGAAACCATGACGGTGGAGAGCGTGACGCAGGCCGTCTCCAATCTGGCGCTGCAGTTTGGGGAGGAGGACGCAGACCCAGGGGCGATGGTACGGAGCTGGGGGTGCTTGGGGAGGTGCTCTTGGCTCCCCTCTGACTTTGCCCTCGGCCTTGCCTAACCTGTTGGCTCCTTTCTGTTGCAGTCTCGTCCGTTTGGTGTTGCGCTGCTTTTTGGAGGAGTTGATGAGAAGGGACCCCAGCTGTAAGTTTGACTCTCTTAATCCAGGCCAGCTCTGGGAAGAGACAAAACCTCTACTGAAACTTCCCAGGACATTTTAATGACTTGATTCTGGGATTTTACTTAAGCCAAACACTTGGGGTTTATCCCATTATGTACCTGATGTGTTTGTTAATGCTTTTAAACCCTTCCTTTCAAAGCACGGGTTGCGGCAGTGTGAGCACTGGCTGCTTGTTCGGGGTTGAAGAGAACGCCGTGTCTTCACCGAATCCTTGCTTTTTTAATGTGGTTTCCTGGGCAGGAGGGAGGTGTTAAAGCTCTCCTCGTCCCAAGTTTATTCTTACCTTTCCCTAAAGGACTAGCAGAGCCACCGGTAACATAATATGTGGAGCCTGCTGTAACATTCCTTGGGGAGGTGGTGGAGTGCTTGTAACCCGAACTCCTGTGCTTCAAACACTCAGCCTCCGCTGGAGGTGGGAACAGCTCAGCAGAACCAGCCCAATAAGGTCTCCGTCCCAGGAGCAGTAGTGAAAACTTGCTGGTTTTATTAAAAAAAAAATAAGATAAGGGAAAAATAAAAAGGCAAATGATTCTGCTTTGAGTATGGAGGGCAGCGTCAGGAATGTATAGCTCTTCTTCTAGTTTACCAGCCCAGCGTGGGTCTGTAGGTGACTCTCTGGCACTCCTCAAACCTTGGTCTCCTCCTCTGCATGCCAGGAGGAGAGACCTGCTGCGAGCTCTGCCCCGTCTTGGCAGACAAGCCGTCGTTCCTGAGGAGCCCTTGTCCTTCCCCAGCCCTGAGCCGTGCAGGGAGCTCTGGGGAGCGCTTTGGGTCTGGTGGGAAAGCCCTTGGGGTGCCACGGCGTGGGATGGGGTGCGGCGACCGCTCCCTCTCTCACCCGTGTTCCTGCAGGTTTCACATGGACCCGTCGGGGACGTTTGTTCAGTGCGATGCCAGAGCAATCGGCTCCGCCTCGGAAGGCGCACAGAGCTCTCTGCAGGAGGTTTACCATAAGGTAAAAGGCTGGATTGGGGCTGATATCTCATGAGCTACCTCTGTAACTCACAGCCTACGAGGACCCGCTGGTTTCCTTCCCGACGAGCGATTCGTAAGACCCTTCCGGGCTATAGCGGAGGTGCGTGAGCTTGTCGGGGTGGGACTCGGTCCTTGGCCGTTGATCCCGTGATTAGGTGTCGGCGCTGAGCTGCCGGATGAGGATCTCTACGACGAGGAGTACTCCTCCCAGCAGCTTCCCCGTAGGCTGCAGCTGGAACACGAGACCGGTGTCTGAGATGCCGGGCTCTGCCTCTAGCGGGTGATAATTAAGACCATGTCAGGAAGTCCTCTATAAATAAAAGAACCACTATACGAACGCTGCCGGTCGGCATCAGGGCTCAGCATGGATGCAGCCTGAAGCGTAAGGAGCTAAAACAAGCGGCTTCGTTTCACCAGATCTGTTAAGCCAGTGAAGTTAATGGCTTTTACGCTGCAAGTACTGGTCCTGTTTGATATCAAATAGAAACTTTCTTCCCTTCACGAGGAGGGAGCTGCCCGTTTTGCGTGGTAAGAAACCAAACACCGTAATGAAAAGCACAATCGATGGTCTTGATTGCTGTGAAGACTTCCAGCCTAAGACTCAATAATCTAATTAGTTCACTAGCAGAATTGCCGAGTCTGGGCTCCGTAGCTCATTAACCATCTTCCAAGTGCAAAGTTACTGCAAACACAGCTATCGTCACTCTTTGAGTGTTGCACGGCCCTCTGGCTCTAGTTCCCCCTCATGCAAGGATTTACATGATTAAAGCCTGAAGGCTTCTGCCAAGAGGGAGACCGGCTTTTCGGAGCCCCCACTGGAGCTTGTTGGGGGGAACTGGTTGATAGTAACTGGTGGAGGGAAATGGACCCTCGTGTCCCGGTCCTGATGCTCAGGTTTATGTGCCCAGATTAACAGTTCTTAAGCTTTGTAAAAAGTTACACAGAAAGCAGAAAGTCGCCATCCTTGCAATTGTCACTGTCCTGCCTGAACAGTGCGCTTTGATCTCTTGTTGATACTCTAGATAACTTGATAAGCTTTTAAATTTGCTGCCAGTGACAGCTTAAAGGATTTGAGAAGAGCAGGAGGGAGAGCAGCACGCTTTCGCAGTCAAAGGGGTAACGTTGACACTCAAGCGAGTGCTTGTACAATGCAATTAATGAGTGTTTTGTTCTACAGTCAATGACGCTGAAAGAAGCAATCAAATCTTCCCTCGTCATCCTGAAACAAGTTATGGAGGAGAAACTGAATGCAACCAACATTGAGGTAACTGCGACTCCGTCAGCAGTGTGTGATTGTGGCTTGCGGCGCTTGGCGTGGAGCAGACGTCTGCACGGCTTCCCCGGTGCAAATCCTGCCGGCTGCGCAGCGATTTGTGTCGGTAGTGTCTTGCATTTTAAACGTTCGGGTGAGAAAGCTGCCCGCTTGCTTTCTGGAGAGAAAGGTTGCCTCTGCTTCTAGGGCAAGGAATGAGTTGGTGGAGCAGTTCAGGACTTCCCCAGCCAACGGCTGGCTGGCTGCAGATGTTCTCGCGCTTTCAAGCTGCCCGTTGTAGCGTGTCGCGTGTGGCACGCTGGAAAGGTTGGAGCTTTCTTTTGACTTCTAGAGGTGCGCAGCCTGGCTGATCCACGAGTGCTGGCAGAAGCGATTCTCGTGGGGCTCCTGGACGTGGGCTGGAGCCCCTGCTGACCTTACCCAGGCCGTGTCAGCCAGCGGGAACCTGTCGTGCCAGCCGGATCGCTTTTTCTTCCCCTGGGTTTAGCCATTCTTTTTTTCCCTGGTACTTGTAATATTAGAAGGAATGAAAATTATACAGCTTCTGGACTTGCTATATTCAGTCTTGGGTTGTTGCCAAAAATCTGTTGGACAGGAGAACCAGAGAGGTGAAGCCTCCAGAACGAATGTGCTCCTCTAACCTCTGGCTTTGGCCCGCAAGCGGCCAGGCTCGCAGAGCTCGGCTCGACCCGAGCATGCAGTGCTCTCAGAGATCCCCGCAAACGTAGGGGTACCTGTCCCCTTAAACCCTGCTCGTTAGACTTGTAATGCTCCTTTTTAGGTAGCAAAGGTAAAAACCCTTCCAGTTTGGTAGTGATAATGGATAGATGATGAGCAAGGCTGGCGTATAGAGTTTGCTTCTATTTCTGGCGGGTTATGAGACACTAGACCTTTTCAAATCATGTCATTCCGACTCCTGAGCTGCTCTCCTCCTGCTGTTCTCCCATTCCTTTCCTCTGAGCGCTGGGAACCCGTTTCCCAAACAGCCAAAAAGTGTGCACCCCACTTTTTTATTAAATACTGCTGCTGGGGACCCTTCCTGACGTGATTAACCAGCTTTCTTTGGGGGGAAAGGGCCAACAGCACGCTGAAAACTTAGACACTCTGTCCAGAAATGATGCCGGCTGGCTGAAATCCGCTTCCCCAGATGCATTCCTAGCCCGCGCTGATCAGTTCTCTCTTGATCAGCTTCAGATCTCTTCTGGAAGATCTGCAGTACAGTGCGAAGAAATCGAGGCAGAGGAGCGTGTACAGTATCCTTATGTCATGTCCCCGTTTAACAGGGCTTAACTGTGCTTGGCAAAGCTCTGAACGTGTTGAGGAATCGTATCAGGGTTAAGTATGAGAAGAATGTGCTGAGGATTAAAAGGTCTCTATTGACTCAAGTCACCCTCCTGGCTCAAAATCTTCTACCTGAAGTAGCTGCTTTGCTTTCCCCACTTTTAGAAGTATGTGGTGCTCCAGTTTATTTACTCTAGTCGCTTCCCCCTCTTGTATGGGATTTTCCATCTAGCAGCAAAGAGAAGGGGCGAAGTGTGGTCATGGAAGAGTTAAATCTGTTGGCGGCAAAGGTCAGGAGCCTTAAACAATGTTATGCTTTTAAATTAATTGCTTCCCTGTGAAGCCTGTCAGGGAGTAGTTGAGTAAAGCTTTTGTTTGTAGGGAGAAGGTGAGGCACAGGTTTGAGCAGACGTGGAAAAGCGGAGTAGTTGGTGTCTCTGAATACTTGTTTTGGGTTTCAGGGTATATATACGTGTCTTGTCAAGTCCCTTTGGGTCTAGCATCAGGCCAGCGCCCATATAGGTGGTTTGAGGGGCCCAAAGTGGCATCTGTGAGCGTCTCTGACTTGTCTGAGAACTCTAGATAAAACCTGGGCTGTCAGGGCTCTCAGGCTGAGTGTTCGGGACGTTTCTCCTTGAAAAAGGCTTATGGCTACCCTCCCTCTACCCCAAAAACATGTCCTACCATCTCATGCTCTTTTGCGTGTGACCTTGCAAGCAGAGAAGCCTTAGGAAGGGCTCTGCGACGTGCCAGGACCCTCTGCAGCTTCCCTTCAGCTTATTGCAACCAACCACTTTGATCCTTTAAGAGTAAAGATACGTGCTCGGTGCCGGGGGTGCCTGCGCGCGAGGTCTGGAGCATCCCAGCGAGCTCCTGAGGCTTTCTGGCTTGCGGCAGCTGTCTCTATCTCGGGTCCTCGTGCCGTGAGCTAGGTGCGAACCAAAGTCCCGCTTACGTTCCTCGTCCAGTCTTGTCGTTCTTCAAGTATCTCTTGTTCTGGTGCTCGCCCCGTGAAATGTCTCAGCTGTCTGCCCTGGATGCTGCCTCCCTCTGCTCCTGGCAGAGGGACTATGTTGTCCCCCAGTTTCGTCCCTTGGGCTTTGCCTTGGAAGGGATCTCTTTGGTCTGCTTGTACAGGGCACCAGGCAGCTGCAAGGTGCACCGTGGCTTGCTTATTGTCGGTGTTTGGCGATCAAAATGCAGGTTTGCTTCTGCCTCGGTTTCCCAGAGCTAACCCTCGGTCCCCTTTTGAGTGTTTTGCTATCTTGGTTCTCTTAAGGCATGTAACGGGGCCAGGACTCGTACCCGTGGTTGGTTACCGGAGGAGAAGAGGCACTTCTGCTGAGGGCCACGCTGAACTGCAGCAAGAACCGCTCCTCTCCGAGGCGCGTTTGATGAAGGACTCGTATTAACGGGGTCTTTTTCCCCAGCCAGCAGCAGCAGAGCCTGCCCGTTCCCAATAGATATTCCCTGCTGCTGCTACTATGAGGAGATTGAGTCAATTAAAAGCTATTTCTGCGGCAGGCAGCTATTTTAGGGAATCAAAGAGCATGTTACGGGGTGGAATGATCTTGCTGGGCTGGCAGATCAGGCAGCCGAGAAGGAACAGCTGCTCTGTCTGCTGCGGCTGCTCTCTGTTCCCTGCCCCGTGCTGTCACTTCACATACGCGGGCACACTTAACCCCTTGCTCCTTCCCTTTCAGCTTGCCACAGTGGAGCCCGGGATGAAGTTCCACATGTACACAAAAGAGGAGCTTGAAGAGGTCATCAAGGATATTTGAAAAGGAGAAAGACTCCCTCAAAGGCTCATTCCCCCTCCCCGATCAAAGCGAATTGACTCTCGGTTCCTTCCAGTACCTGTGATTTTATTTTCCAGCAGCATCTGTAATTGCTCTTCTTAGAAGGCTCTTGAGGTTTTTTTTACAGTTTCTGTACATAACTGATCTCTACAATAAGAGGAAATGAGAATAAATCATTTTGTTACTCTATCCTGGGTTCCTCATCGCGGAGGTCTGAGCTGGGGGTGGGGGGGGACCATTTAGAGCTAAAATCGGGGGCAGACGGGGGCAACGTCTGCTGCTGAAATCGGTGCAGGGTGAAGCAGCGCCTGCCAGGTTTCCTGCGCCCTTCGGCGCTGCGGTCCTTGCTGGCTGTGGCTGTAGCAAGTCTCCCTCTCGTGGAGAGCGTGGTGATATCGCATCAGGAGATCTGTGTAGAATTTCACGCGAGTCTTGAAAAACATAAGAATTTTTTTTTTTTTTTTAGATCTGCTCAGACCTGTTTGGTGCATTCCCCCTGTTCTTCTCCAGCAGTTTTTTTCCGTAACGGTTTACCTGGAGCTCTGACTCCTTCCCAGGGAAGAAATCCATAACCAGGCTTGGGGTTTGCCTTTCCTTCTAGCGGGAGCCTGGAGATGCCCGTAACAACTGTGATAGACCAGAGCCCACCAAATGGGAATAGGTCTGGGGTTAATGGGACAGCCCCACTGTTAAATTGTGCCGGTACCACTTAATTTTGAGAGTAGTCTCGTTTTGACCGGCAAACTTCTGCTCGTCTACTTCACGGGGCTTGTTGTTTTTGTTTCTCGTTCTCCAGCATACATCTCTTGTCCTCAAAATAGCATCTGAGAATTGAAGATCAGTCTGATAAGGGAATAAGCTGAGATTAGCAAAGTATTTTCCTCCAAAATCAAGCCTGCATGGTCAGTGCAGCGTCAGGGGTTGGAAAGCCAGCTCTGCCCCTGGTAGCTTGCTCCGTGCCGCCTTGTGAACGTTGGCAGGCGGCGGAGGCTGCTCTGCTCTGTCCTATTTTGAGAAATTACAATTTCACCCTGAACAAAACAACGTTGTCTGCTGCGGAACAGACAGACGTGGCCTGTGCTGCTGCCGGGAGGGGGATTGCCCTGGTAAGTGGGGACATTTCCAGCGTTACATTTGACTGAAATCAGTAACTTTCCTCTTGGTTCAGCGCTAGGCATCGTCTGTCGGTCTCCAGCGAGCGTTTCATCACTTGGCAAAGCCAAACAGTCGCAGCAAACTGCGGCTGAATCTCGCATCTGCCAGCCTCTACCTTTTGTGGAAGGGAAAATACCGATCCTATTAATTTTTTCCTCTCTTGCTCTTGCCAGACAGACGCAGGAAGGGAAGCCAGGTCTTCGTGGCTGGAAGATCAGTCGTTGAATAACCTCAATTTTCAGAATAGCCGAGCGCCCTCCTCTCAGGAGTTCCTGCTGTGAGTCTCTCCCCCTCTTTGCATAACACACTAAAGGAAACAAATTGGATCATCAGGCGCTGTCTGAGGTTGCGGTATGGGTTGAATACACCTATAACCTGCAGGCGGAAGAGCAAATATAACAAATAATTAGTTGATGGACTTTACCCTTCGGGGAAAACCTTCCTTGTAGCCTAAATGCAGGGAAACAAGCCTGACTTTGGCTCTGCCTGCGCAGCTTTGGAGCGCTGTGCCCGGTCTCGGTGCCACTCCTCATCCCCGAAATGAACTTGCGGCAGCGATGAGGGCGGCTCTGGCGTGGGAGCTCACCGCTCCTGAATATCCAGCAGGCCAGGATGATATCCCGGGCACCGCCCCAAGCGTCACCCTTGTAAAACCACCCCGAGTGAAACTGGGGCTGCTGTCAGCTGTTGTCTATGTGGAAGATAGAAACGCCCTTTATCTTTAACGTGCGTCAAAGCTTTTTATCATCTCAAAGGTCGAGCGTGTCCTCTTCTCCTTTGGGAAGGAGACCGATGAGTGTCCCTGCTGTTGTAAACCACCCTGTCTCACGGAAAACCTGCTGTTCTGGGAGGTAGTGCTCTTCCTAGGTTTGTTTGTGTCTTACGAAACACAAAAAGCTAATTCTTCCCAATGTGGCACTCAGCAGAAAATGGTCCTTTGTGCCCTGCCCTCATCACATGGGTCGCTGGTGGCAGCATCACATGAGAGCGGCTTCTCCCGAAGTGAAAATCGAGGCTTTGTGCTCCTTATCTGATCCCTCTTGGCAAGGGAAGAGCTTGAGCTCTTTCCAGGCGGACAACAGGCCAAATGCGAGAGGGGGCTGAGGGTGACGGAGCCCTGCGTGCTCGCGTCCCACCCGGCTGGTTGAGATCTGCCCCTTCGCTCCCTTTTTGGGGTTAGCTGAACGATGCCGCCGGGCAGCTTGCCAGAGGGAGGGGGCGTTTCCTTGTCTTTCACACATCAAACTTCTAGATTGTCTTTTTTTCAGGGGAAGGGGAAAAAAAAAAAAAAAAAAGGTGGAGGGATGACACAGCAGTAAAATAAAGGTTCCCTTTTTGGAAAAAAGAAAGGAGGGCCATGAGCTCACCGAGGCTCTCGCTTGGGCGTGGTGGGAGGTTTAACCCCCTGAGGACACCAGGCACGGGGGCAGAGAGCTCCTGCTCCCCTTCTCCCCCTGAGCTGGGGGTGCGGAGCCCCCTCCTCCCCGGGGGGGGCTGCCAGGGGTGTTTGTTGCCCCACGTATTGCACCAGCGCTCCCCGGGGAGGGCAGGGCTCCAGCCCGCTTGTGCAACGTGGCCGATGTGCAAGGGTGTAACCGTCACCGGGCACGAAAACACCCGGCTCTGCCTGTACCAGCCCACGGGAAACCGCGGGGGAGCCAGCCCGGGTGGGGGGGACGCGCTGCTGGCCCCCGGCCCCCCTCCCCTGCCAGCTGCGCACCCCCAAAACCAGGTGCTGAGCCCCACCGCCAACCTCAGCCCCTCCAGGCCTTGCACTTCCCCCAGTTGCTCCCCCCCACGCCCCGGGACCCCCTTCCCGGGGGCTTCGTGCCCCGCTGGGGCCGGGGGTCCCGCACACGCGGGCGGTTGCACTTTGTGAACGGGCCGGGGGCCGGGCTGGCGCGCCCCCGGCTACCTGTCGCTTCGGCCAATCAAAAAATCGTTCCGCCGCTCTCCCCCTCGCCGCGCCGCCAATCAGAAGGTTGTCGCTAGGTAGATTAGAGCCCGGGGTCGAAAGAGAGAAGGCGGGCTCGCACCCATCGTGCAAGCGCAGTCGGCCAATCACGGGAAGAGGAGGGCGGTGACTGACAAAGGAAGGGGCTAACCAGAAGGCGCGGGGCGGGGCGCGCGGCCGGAGAGGCGTGCCGCGGCCCAGAGCGACATCTCCCGCAGCCAACCACGGCGGGGGGGCGCGGCGGGAGGGCGCGGCGCGGGGCGGTGGCCGCCAATGGGAGGCGGGGGGCGGGCGGCGGCGGGCCCGGGCGCGGGGCGGCGGCGGCGGCCGGAGTCGCCATGGGGCCGCGCGGGGCGGCGCGGCTGGCGGTGGC
>JAJKFH010003830.1:0-84100 GCA_023333565.1 Puffinus mauretanicus | reverse complement strand
CCCATCCCATCCCCCTCCCATCCCATCCCAATCTGTGTCCCATCCCGTCCCCATCCAATCCCAATCCCAATCCCATCGCATCCCATCCATCCCATCCCCATTCCAATCCCCATCCCAATCCCAATCCCATCCCACCCCATCCCAATCCCAATCCCAATCCCAATCCCAATCCCAATCCCATCCCATCCCATCCCATCCCATCCCGTGCCGGCCCCGGCCCCGGCCGGGCGTGGCGAGCGGCGGATGCGCCGCACAAAGGGCCGCGGCCGCAGGTGGCCGGATGCGATAAGGCCGGCGGGGGGGGGAAGGGGGGAAGAGGGAGACGGGGAATAACACAACCCCCCCCCTTCCCCCCACCCCCCTCCCCCCCCCGTGGCCAGACGCCAGGGTGATGGGCTCGCCCACGGGGCCGCTTCAGCTCCCCCCCCCAAGGCCTAAACCAGCCCCCCCCCCCAATCCTGGGGGGGTCTCAGCGCGGTGGCGGGGGAGGGGGGACCCGGCCTGGGAGCTGGGGGGGGAGGGGGGCGTTAATTATTCTGTAATTAGAGGGGCGGAAGGCGTTACCTCACGGGAAACCCTTAACGAGGAAGCCAGGCACAGGATGGGGGGGGGGGGGGCACGATGACGTCCCCCCCCTTGGCAACGGGGCCATTGTTGGAGGTGGCCAGGAGCCACCGGGGCTACGGCACCCCCTGAGCCACCCCCTGGGGCCAGGGAGGGGACCCCAAACCATCAACCCCCCTCCTCCTCCCGGGGACGGGGAGACCCCAAGGAGCCCTGGTGTCCCCTAGGACCCATGGGAGCCGTGGAGAACCCCAAGGAGCCCTGGTGTCCCCTAGGACCCATGGGAGCCTGGAGAACCCCAAGGAGCCCTGGTGTCCCCTGGGACCCATGGGAGCCGTGGAAAACCCCAAGGAGCCCTGGTGTCCCCTGGGATCCATGGGAGCCTGGAGAACCCCAAGGAGTCCTGGTGTCCCCTGGGATCCATGGGAGCCTGGAGAACCCCAAGGAGCCCTGGTGTCCCCTGGGACCCATGGGAGCCGTGGAGAACCCCAAGGAGTCCTGGTGTCCCCTGGGACCCATGGGAGCCGTGGAGAACCCCAAGGAGCCCTGGTGTCCCCTGGGACCCATGGGAGCCGTGGAGACCCCCAAGGAGCCCTGGTGTCCCCTGGGACCCCTGGGAGCCGGGGAGACCCCAAAGGTCCTGGTGTCCCCTGGGCCCCATGGGAGCCTGGAGAACCCCAAGGAGCCCTGGTGTCCCCTGGGACCCAGGGGCCAGGTGGAGAGAACCCCAAAGGAGTCCTGGGCCCTGGGACCCATGGGAGCCTGGAGAACCCCAAAGGAGCCCTGGTGTCCCTGGGCCCCATGGGAGCCTGGAGAACAAGGAGCCCTGGTGCCCCTGGGCCCCATGGGAGCCTGGAGAACCCCAAAGGAGTCCTGGTGTCCCCTGGGCCCCATGGGAGCCTGGGAGGGAACCCCAAGGAGCCCTGGTGTCCTGGGACCCATGGGGCAGTGGGAGGAACCCCAAGGAGCCTGGTGTCCCTGGGACCCATGGGAGCCGTGGAGAACCCCAAGGAGTCCTGGTGTCCCCTGGGACCCATGGGAGCCGTGGAGAACCCCAAGGAGCCCTGGTGTCCCCTGGGACCCATGGGAGCCGTGGAGAACCCCAAGGAGCCCTGGTGTCCCCTGGGACCCACGGGAGCCTGGAAAACCCCAAGGAGCCCTGGTGTCCCCTGGGACCCATGGGAGCCTGGAGAACCCCAAGGAGCCCTGGTGTCCCCTGGGACCCATGGGAGCCGTGGAGAACCCCAAGGAGCCCTGGTGTCCCCTGGAACCCATGGGAGCCTGGAGAACCCCAAGGAGCCCTGGTGTCCCCTGGGCCCCATGGGTGCCGTGGAGAGGACCCATGCCCCCCGTCGGCCGCACTCACCCTAACGAGCCGCGCCCGCTTGACGAGGTCATTGAGCTTCCTCAGGGCTGCGTTTCGGGGCAGGTTCTGGATGTCCTGGAACAAATCCTGCTCCTCCAGCTCGAAGAGCTGCCGGTTGTCGGCGATGAGGAGAGGTTCGGCCCAGAAGGACCCGATGAAGACGCGCAGCACCTCGGGGGTGTTGAAGACCTTCCCCAAGGACCACATCAGCGCCCCGTAGACGCGCATCAACTGCTGCGTCTCCACCATGTCGGCTTTGTTCAGGACCACCCGGATCTTGTCCTCGTTGCCCTTGAGGGCTCGGATGGCCTCGGAAAACTCATCCGAGATCTCCAGCTTGTGGGCGTCGAAGAGGAGGATGATGAGGTCCACGCGCTCGGCGAACCACTGCAGCACGGCCGGGAAGTCATAGCCTGGGAGGGGAGGGGGGAAAAGGGGGGTTTGGGGGATCCCCCGAGGCTGGGCTGGGGTGCCCGTGGGGGCGGGGGACCCCGGGAAGGGGGTGCTGCCGTGCTCGGGGTGGAAATGATCCCCTGGAGGGGGCTGCGTGGAGGGGAACCCAGCCCTAACCGCAAAACCCAGCCCTAATCCCAACCCCAACCTCAAACCTAACCCTAATCCCAACCCTAACCCCAGATCTAATCCCAAAACCCAACCCCAACCTCAGACCTAACCCTAATCCCAACCCTAACCCCAAATCTAACCCCAAACCCCAACCCCAACCTCAAACCTAACCCTAATCTCAACCCTAACCTAAACCCAAAACCCAAGCCTAACCCTAACCCTAATCTCAACCCTAACTCCAACCCGAACTCTAACCCCAAGTCCAACCTGAACCCTAAAACCAATCCCGAACCCAACTTCAAACCTAACCCTAATCCCAACCCTAATCCCAACCCCAACCTCAACCTTTACCCCAAAGCCCAACCTCAACCCTTAATCCTAATCCCAACCCCAACCTCAACCCTAACTCTAATCTCAACCCCAACTTCCACCCTAATCCCAAGCCTAACTCCAACCCAACCTCTAACCCCAATCCCAACCTCAACCCTAAAACCGATCCCAAACCCAACGTCAGACCTAACCCTAATCCCAACCCTAACCCCAAACCTAATCCTAAATCCGACCCATCTCAGACCTAATCCTAATCCCAACCCTAATCCCAACCCGTGCCACCCCTGCCCTGGTTGGGGTCCTGCTAAAGGGGTCTCGCTCGGCCACCCCCTTCCCTGCACCCCCCCCGAGACCCCCCCCACCCCTCCCCCGCCGCAGGACCCCGACCGCGCCCACGCCCGCGCCCCGGCCCCGCCCCCCCTGGCCCCGAGAGCCCCCCAAAAAAAGCACCAAAAAAGGAAACGCGGCGAGTCCTGGGAAAGGTCCCCCCGGCCCAGCCCAGCCCCCCCCCCCGCCCTTGACCCCGACCTTGACCCCGACCTTGACCCCCCCTCCCCCTCCTTGACGCCCTCCCCCCCCCGTGGCGGGGAGCGTCCGGACGGGAATTTGGCCTCGACCCAGCCCCAGCCCAACCCTGACCCCCCCTTTTCCCAGCCCCCCCATTTCCAGCCCCCCCTTTTCTCAGCCCCCCCTTTTCCCCAGCCCCCCCATTTCCAGCCCCCCACCCCCCCCCGCCACCATGGGGCCATTTATGGGAGCCGGTGCCAAGGCTCTTGGCAAGGGCCGAGGGTTTCGGGGTGGGGAAGGAAAAGGGGGGGCCCTGGGGGGGCCACAGCCTCCGCAGCGGGCCAGCCCGCTTGGAAAGTTGGCGGCGGCCCCGGTGATGCGGGGGGAGCCCCCCCCCCAAGGCTCGAAAAAGGGGGGTCCCGGCTGCCCCCCACCCCACGGGACCCCCCCCATTGCTTGTCCTGGCCCAGCGGGGTGGGTGGGGGGAGCGCTGGCACCCCCCCCCCCCCTCGGCAGCACCCATTGCGTCGCCTTTGGCACCCGTCGCTGGTGCCGCACCCCACCCCTTGGCACCCCCCCCTTGGCACCCCCCCGAGGCCTCGCCCCACCCGCTGGCACCCCCCTCCGCTCCGCACCACCCCTTGGCACCCGTTACCTCGCACCACCCAGCAGCGCCCCGCCGCGTTTCGCAACCCCCCCTTGGCACCCCCCTGCGCCTCGCACCCCCACCTGCCCCCCATTAAACCTCGCACCCCCCCTTTGCACCCCATTAAACCTCGCACCCCCCCTTTGCACCCCATTAAACCTCGCGCCCCCACTTTGCACCCCGTTAAACCTCGCACCCCCACCTGCACCCCATTAAGCCTCGCACCCCCCCTTTGCACCCCGTTAAACCTCGCACCCCCCACCTGCCCCCCATTGAAGCCTCGCGCCCCCTTTGCACCCCGTTAAACCTCGCACCCCTTTTGCCCCCATTAGGCCTCGCACCCCCACCTGCCCCCCCATTAAACCTCGCACCCCCCTTTTGCCTTGCACCTGGCCTCGCACCCCTTTGCACCCCCATTAGGCCTCACTTTACATCCTGCACCCCATTAAAGCCTCGCACCCCCCTTTGCACCCCATTAAGCCTCCGCCCCCCCTTTGCCCAGTCTTTGCACCCCATTGGCCTCCTTTTGCTTCCGGTAAGCCTCGCACCCCAGCAGCCCCCATTTCCTTTTGCCCCCCCATTTCCCCCCCCCGCTGCGCCCCCCCCCCTTTGCACCCCATTACCCTCCGCCCCCCCCCCCCAGCACCCCACTGTGCCACCCCCACCGCATCTTGCACCCCCCACTGGGGGGCAGGAAGGGGGGGGGGCGCACCCCCTCCCACGCGTGCCGCGGTCGCGCGTGGCCCCCCCGTACCGCGGCAGACGCGCTGCTTGGCCCCGGAGAGGATGCCGGGGGTGTCGATCAGGCTGATGCTCTCCAGCACCTGGTTGGGGAGGTGGGCGCACATGAACCTGCGTGGGAGGAGCCCGTTAGTGCCCCCCCGGGCCCCCTCGACCCCCCCCCCCCGAACCCCTCCCGGATCCCCCCGGGCCTCCCCGGACCACCCCGACCCCCCCCGGGACACCCCCTGAACCCCCCGGACTCCCTCTGACCCCCCCAGACCCCTCCCGGACCCACCCCAGACGCCCCCTGACCCCCCCCAGACCCCTCCTGGACCCCCCCGCAACCCCCCCGACCCCTCCCGGACCCCCCCGGACGTCCCCAGACCCCCCCGGGCCGCCTCTGATCCCCCCGAACCCCCCTAAATCCCCCGGAGCCCCCCCGGACACCTCCGGAGCCCCCCTGATCCCCCCAGACCCCTACCGGACCCCTCCCGACCCCCCCTGGGCCCCCTCGGATCCCACCCTGACCCCCCAGACCCCTCCCGGACCCCCCCGGACCCCCCTGGGTCCCCTTTGACCCCCCCGGACCCCCCTGACCCCCCAGACCCCTCCCGGACCCCCATGAACCTCCCCCCTTGGGACTGGGGCTGCAGGAGCGAGGAGGGGGGAGCGGGGCAGCACCCACTCGTGTCCGGGGCGGGGGGGGTTATCTGTGGGGGGGCTTTATCCGAGGGGGGGGTTTAAGCCGTGGGGGGCTTTATTCGTGTGGGGAGTGTTTATCCGTGGGGGGGGTTTATCCGTGGGGGGTGTTTATCCGTGGGGGGGGTTATCCGTGGGGGGGGTTTATCCGTGGGGGGGGTTATCCGTGGGGGGGTTTATCCGTGGGGGGGTGTTTATCCGTGGGGGGGGTTATCCGTGGGGGGGTCCCTCCCGGTGCCAACCCCTGACGGCGTCTTTCCGAGGCGGTCGCCGGGGCGGGGGGGGGTCCGTGGGGGGGGGCGGGACAGCGGGACCTTGGCAGGCTCCGGGGCCGCATTCCTGAGGCCTGGCTCATCACCCCCCCGTGCCCCCCCACGCCGTGGGGTGGGGAAAGGACACACACCCCCCCCCCCTTTCCCAAGCGGTGACCCCAAATGGGACCCCTCCCCAAGCTCCCAAACCCCCGGGGCTCAGCATGGGGGGGGGGGGAGGGGGTCGTTGCCCCCAGGGTTGAGCGTGGGGGGGGTCTCAGCCCCCAGGGTCGAGCGTGGGGGGGGTCGCAGCCCCCAGGGTCGAGCGTGGGGGGGGGGGTCGCAGCTCCCCCACGTTTTGAGGGATTCACGTAAAAATATCAAAAAATGGGGAAAACCCCAAGAATCGGAGAGCGAAATCCGGGATCCCCCGGCGCCGGGATGGGGGGGGGGTGGGGGTGGCGGTTTTGGGGGGTTGTGCTGGATTCTGGGGGGGTGCCGGCGTTGAGGGGGGTGCACTCACCGGTTGAGGAAGGTATTCCCGAAGGGATTGAGTTTCCGGAATGGTTTTTTGGGATCGACGATGAGGGCGTTGCCCGGCGTGATCCCCTCGGTCTCCCCGTGCATGATGGCCACGAAGGAATCGGTGGTGGGTTCGGGCCCGATCCGGCTGCCCGGGATCTCCTGTTCCAACAAATACCGGATAAAAGTCGTTTTCCCGGTGGAATATTGCCCCACCACCAGCACCATGGGCTTGTTGTCAAAGTCGGCGTCTTCCAAAGCCGGCGAGTGGAAATCGTGGAAACGGTAAAATTCTTCCACCGGGAGAAGTTTTTTCTTGTAGAGGGTCTTCAGCCCCTGGGTGACGGTGCGGACCACGTCCTGGGAGGTGGTGGAGGGGGGGGCGGGGAGGAGAAGTGGGGGGGAAGTGGTGGTGGTGGGTGGTGGGTGGTGGGAGGGGTGGAAAAGTGGGGGGGAGGCAAGTGGGGGCGGTGGTGGGGGGGAAAGCGGGTGGTGGGGGGGGGAGTATGGAAGGGGTGAGAAGTGGTGGTGGGGGAAAAAGTGGGGGGGAGAAGTGGTGGGTGGGGGGGGAGAAGGCGTGGGGGGAGAAGCAGTGGGTGGGGAAAAGAGGTGCGGGGGGTGGAGCAAGCAGCACCCCGAAATGGGTCCTGGGGGGGTGGCTCAGCTGGAGGGCTGGAGCCACAAGCTGGGGTGGGGCCTGGGGGCTCTGGTGAGACCCCCCGGGAAACTGAAAATCCTGAGGCAGAAGGGTTTGGGGTTTTTTCTTTCCTCCTGGGGTTTCTTCTCTTCCCGGGGGAAACGAGCCCCCAAAAGCGGCGAAAGGCTGCGGAGGGGGGTCCCTGGGGCTGGCGCCGCTTCCAGAGCAAAAACTCTCTCTTCTTCTTCTTTTTTTTTCCCTTTTCTCCTTTTGGTTTGTTTGTTTCTTTAATGGGAGGAAAAATCCCGTCCCGCGATGCCACATCCCGCAGGTTCGGAGCGGGGCCGGAGGCGGCCGGGAGAAAGGGTTGAGGCCGGGCCTGGGGAGGAATATAATAACATAAATTGGGAGTCAAGGCTTGAAAGACCGAGCCATGTGCCACTAAAATTAATAAATTGGCCACCGGGCTGGGAAGGCCGGGTACGGGAGGGTTTCAAGTGAAGTGGCCGCCAGGCCCCGCCCGCCCTGGCCCCTGCAGTGGAGGCGCTGGATGCGGTGGCCTCTCTGGGGACCCCGGCCCCACCGAAGGCTCCGTTGGGGGTTTCCTGCCCTTGGGTCTGGGACGGGATCCTCCCGTCCCGCTGCCAAATTCTGCTGCCTCCCGCCTCTCCTCTGGTGGCATCCTGGGAGGCACGGTGCTGGTGGGCCCCCCCAGACCCCACTCGTGGTGGGGGTCCGGTCCTCCCTTGGTTGTTCCCCCCAGACCCACTCAAGGGACCCCGTCCCAGATCACGCCCTCAAGACCCCCAGCCCCACTCTCACGGGTGGGACTCCGGGTCCTGGTCTCCCCCTAGCCCCCAGCCCCACTCAATGGTGGGGACCTGGGTCCCTGGGTCTCCCCCTGAGCCCCCAGCCCCACTCTCACGGGTGGGATCCTGGGTCTCCCTGAGCCCCCAGCTCCCCACTCTCACGGTGGGACCCGTCCCGGGCCTCCCCCAGCCCCCCATAGTCTCACTTCACGGGTAATCCCCGTCCTTCCCGGGTCTCCTCCCCGAGCTCCTGTAGCCCACCTACTGGGTGGGATTCAACCTCCCGGGTCTCCCCCCGAGCCCCCAGCCCCACTCACGGGTGGGACCCGGGTCCCGGGTCTCCCCCCCAGCCCCCAGCCCCACTCACGGGTGGGACCCGGGTCCCGGGTCTCCCCTCGAGCCCCCAGCCCCACTCACGGGTGGGATCGGGTCCCGGGTCTCCCCCGAGCCCCCAGCCCCACTCGTGGGAAGCACCCCCAGGGACCTGCGACTCCCAAACCCCGCAGAATTCACCCCGAAAGGCCGGGGGGGCTGCGGGTTCCCCCAAATCCTCCGCCCTGGGGCTCAGCAGCCGTTTTTTCAGTTTTCCCCGGATTTCGATCATTTTCCCGGGGCGGGAGGGTCGTGGGGGGGGTTCTGGGCGCCGGGGCTGCCGAAAGCAAGAGGGAGGAGCGAGGCGGGGGCAGTTTTTAAAAAGAAGAGCGATTTAATTTACACAGAAGTACTAAATGTACATAATTCTTTAAAAAAATCGTTATACACAATAAATACAGTACAAAATTATTTTATAGTACTATATTTTGTTTCGAAGTGTGATAGCGTTCACTGGTACCGGCGGGGCGGGAGGGGACGGGGGGGGGGGGGTCGTCGGACTCGTTTGGGGGTCGTTACTCCCCGTCACCGCCCCGGGGGCGAGGACGGAGCAGGATTTGGGGGGGCCCATCCGTTTTTTGCCTTCCCCCCCCAAAAAAATGGGGATTAAACCCCCCAGAAACGTGGATGAAATCGGGTGGGAAAGGATCGATCCCCCCCCGGGGGCAAGATCCCAATGGCCAAACCTGGATTTTTCTCCCCAAAACTGGGGGACGCTGGAGAGCCGCGTCCCCCCCCTCCCCGGCGGCGCCAAACGGCCCTTTTTGGGTGAAAAAGGGACATCTCGGGTTTTCCAAGGGATCCGTCTCGCAGAGAAAGGAAAAATACGGAGGTAACGATCCCAAATCCACGCTTCCTTCTCGAATTAAAAAAAAAAAAAAAAAAAAAAAAAAATTAAGACACTAAACAAAAAACCCCAAACAATTTAATATACATTTTTATATATATATACGTATATATAAAAAAGAAAACGCCAAATATTTTCGCCTGGGAATCGTCGTCCCTTATTGCTACCCCCAGCCAGTCGCCGTGCCGGGGGCTCGGGGGTCCGGCACCGCCCGCGCGCGCCCAGCGGGGTGGGGAAAACGGGAAATCGCCTCAAAATAGGAATAATTAAGAAAAAAAAAAAAAAACCCAAATTACCCTTGGGTTTGCTCTCCCCAGCCCCGGGACGAGCCAAGGGGGCTCCCACCCCCCCCAGTTCCCAGGGAACGCCGGATCCCACCCGCCCAAGCCCCTTCCCCCCGGGATGAACCCCGCTCCCCGCCGGCGGACCCTCCAAGGCTTTTATTTTTGGGTGAAAAAAGAGGAGAAGAAGGAGCGGGGGAGCGCCTGGCTGGGGCTCCCGGTATTCCCAAAACCCGGTCGCTCCGTCAGGGTGGGATGCGGGGGGGGGGGGGGTTTTGCGCTTTTTCCGAGAGAAATAAAAAGCAGCGGGAATTTCTGGATGAACGAGCGGGATTCAGGCCGGCGGCGGGGGGGGGGCTTCGACGGCCGCGGGCGTGGGCGACCCGCGCGCCGTGAGCAAGCGCGGAGGAATGCCGAGCGCGCTCGCCGCCCGTTCCCAGGCTCGGGAAAAGGAGATTTATGGTTCCTTGGGGGGGGGGGGAAATAATATAGAAGCAAAAGGGAAAAAAAAAAAAACCAAAAACAAAAAAAAAATAAAATAAAAAAAGAGCCCCCGGAGGTGGGCAGGGAGCGGCCGCGGGCTCCCCTCCAGCCTCATCCCGCCGGAGCAGCCGGCCCGGCGCTGGGCGATGCCACGCCACGGCGTTCCGGCAGGCCGCGGCGGCGAGAGGGAGAAGGAGGGGAACGCGACGCCCGCTTCGCTCTTTTCCTGGATTTTTTTTTTTTTTCCCCCACCACCCTAAAAAAAAAAAAAAAAAACAAAAATCAAAATTAAAAATCCCGCGGGGCAGCGGCTCTGCCCCAAATTTTTACATTTTGTGGGTGGTTTTTTTTTTTGTTGTTGTTTGTTGGGTTTGGGAGGAGGGGAAGCCGCCGCCGGGCGAGGAAGGGTGTTTTCTGCTTCCAAGGGCGATCCCTCCCTGTTTACACCGCCAAGCACGGAGGCTCCCTCTCACCGGAGCCGGGGAATCGCTTCGAGAGAGAGGAAAAAAAGAATAATAATAATAAAAATAATAATAATAATAATAATAATTAATAATAAAAAACCAACCCGGAAAAAGCCGACGTTCAGATGCCGTTTGTGTTTTCTCCCCCCCCCCCCGCCCGGACCCTCTCCCCCCCGTCACGGGTGGGCGTCTGCCCCAGATCTGCAGGGTTTTGCCCCAAAACCCCCCCCCCGTTTCCTCCTTCCTGCCCCTATACCCGCCCCCGCCCCGCTGCCGTATGGATCACACGTATAGATCACACGTACACGCACCCCCGGCGCCGGCCGCCCGTGTCCGTACGTATGTGGATGCGCAGGGGCTGGGGCGGGGGCGCGCGCGGCGACGGCACTTGGAGTCCAGGTTAACTTATTGCCTCCGAAAGGAAAAAAAGGGGAAGGGGAAAAAAAAAAAAAACCCCAAAAAACCCCCGCGGGGGATGGGGGGAGCCGGGCGGTTTTAGAGGGAAAACGGGAGAAGAGCCGGGGGCCCGGGGGGGGACGCCCTGAGGCAGAGCGGGGCGGGACGGATCCTCCCGGGAGCTTCTGGCATCGGACAAAAATACTGATTTTTTGTTTTTTTTTTTTTTTTTGGGGGGAGGGTGCGCTGGCGGCATAAAATCGCTCTTTTTTTTTTTTTTTTTTTTTTTTTTTTTTTTTCCTTCGAAAACTCATCCTTCCTGGCATTTTCTGCGGAAGAGGTGAGGCAGAGCTGGGGCGGGGGGGGGCAACGGGGGAAAGCGGACGCGGGATCCCCCCCTCCCCGGCTGGAATTCCTCCCCTCCGCCAGCCCCAGATTTCGCTTCTCCTCCGGGCATAAAACCCACTGTAAACCTCGCTTTTCCGTTAGTGTTTGTGTTTCCTTGCTGGCCTCCCCCCCCCCTTTGCTGACCCGCGAGAGGGTCCACAAGCCCGCGCCGTATCTGAAATAACTTAAAAGGAAGGATAAATTTTTTTTTTTGGGGGGGGGGGGGGGCAACGACTGCAGAGTCCTCTTGGGCCTCCCCGCTTTGATTCGTGACCTGCTCCGGGAGCAGGACCGGGGAGGGGGGCGGGGGGGGAAAGAGAGAATAGACCGATGGGATATTCGTTATTAGCGATTTGTTACAGAATCTAAATTACACGGCCGACAAGAGCTACGGGCCCCACCAGTCCGCCCCCGGGCGCTCGCTCGCCTGGCGCTTGCCGTCAGGGATGGTAAACGCAGCCTCCGCTCGCGCTTTACGTCCACAAAAAAACACCCCCTCCCCGGGACGCCCCTCCGCTCCCCCCCCGGCTTCTCCCGGCCCGTTCGGGTCTCTGGGAGGTGGCACCAGCGTTGGGGGGTTGGGGGGGGGCTCAACCGCATCCAACCAGCAAGAGCTTCTTCTTCGTCTTCTTCCTCTTCCTCTCTCCGGTCCTCGCTCAGCGTCCCGCCGCCGCTCCGCTGTTATCTGTTCAACGTCCTTGCTCCAAGGCCACCGTTGTGATTAGGGGCAAGGTAGGCGTCCGTACGGTGGACGGGGGAGGAGAAGGGGGAGGAAGAGGAGTTGTAGGAGGAGGAAGGCGTCCGGACGTTCTGAGCCCCCGCCTGAGGTTGCTGCAGGTTGAGGATGCTGTCGATGGCGCTCTGTAGGTGCTCGTTGAGGGAATCGTCCTGGGGGCTGTCGCTGGAGAAGCTGGCGTTGTCCACCTCGAAGGACTCCGACTTCCGACGCTTGGCCGGGGGCAGCGGCACCTCCCAGGTGAGTTCTGAACCCGAACCTTGGTCGGGGGGCTCCGGTTTTATCATCCCGCGGTAAAATTCGTCCTCGACTTCCGCAAGCTCCTTCATAAGGCCACTGGTGGAGTCGTCGGTCTTCTGCGGGGCCGGGCTGTCCTGCAGGACGAGGGACCGGGCGTCGCTCCTGGTGAAGAAGAGGAGCTTGGAGCTCTCCTCCGGCCGGCTCTTCTCCGCGGCGGCCGCCGCCGAGGGGCTGTCCTGGCTCTTGCGGGAGGTGATGACGCTCCTGGAACCCTCCTCCTGCTTGACGAGGAGGGCGCCGGGGAGTTTGTCGGCTTTCGGGGCGCTCCCCTTGGGGCAGGCGTCGGCGGGCTTCTCGGCGACGAAAGCGTCGACGTTTTCGCGGTAGGTCTTGCGAAGAGGGAGCCGGCAGTAAGTCACGACGGGTTTCTTCTCGGCGGGAGCCGAGGCGATGTGGTCGACGGTCCCGTTCATCTGCCCGGCGGCGGCGGCGGCGGCGTGCGGCTCGGGTCCTTTGACGACGCGGGACGCGGGGGGCGGCTGGTGGACGGGGTCCAAGGCGGTGTTGTGGACCACTTTGCTGAGCCCGGCCTCCTGCTTGATCTTCAACTTGAGGCCGATGCGACTGCGAGCCTCGTAGGTTTTGATGGGGGGTTTGCTCCGGGAGGGCAGGGCGTCCTCGTCCCCGTCCAGGGAGGGGGAAGCCTTGGCCCAGGTGACCGACGGGGAGCCCCCGCTGTGCTTGATCACCAGTTTGGTGGGGTGGAGGGGGGGCGCGGCCGGCGCGGGGGGCACCTTCAGGCTCTCGGGGGCCGGCGCCGCGCTGGAGACGGAGGGCAGGGCCGCCGAGGAGAGGCTCTGCGAGCGGGAGGAGGAGGAGACGTACTCGTCTGGAAGGGAAACAGCGCGGCAGGCGTTAGCACGAGGCGCTCTCCCTTTATTTTCTTTTTAAATAAAAATATTACTATTATAACAACGTTACTGCTGAATAGTTTTGCCCGCTTGCGGCTGGGATGTATTTTTTTCCCCCTCTCGCCTCTCAGCCCCGCTTCCCTCCGAGAACTTCCGCTTCTCACGGAGCTCATCCCTTCGGATCTCGCCCGGGGAAAGACGCGGTAACTTAGCACAAACCTTTAAGAAAACCCTCCAGGGCAGCCGGGAACAAAGAGCAATTTGTCGGGAGCCCGAACGCTGCACGCGCTCCGCGTTAAATAAGACTTTGGCCACCGAGATCTTTAACACGGGGGAGCGGGCGGGGAAGAGCACGGGCGGCAGCAGGTAACGCTCAATCTGATTTTCAAGAGCTTTTCCCCCAAATCCCCGCTGACCCCGGCGGAACAGGCTGACGCCGTCCTGCCCCGGGCATGGCAGGGTACGCAGCCTCTGAAGAGGAGGAAAACGTCAAAAAACAGGCATATGGTTATAAAAGGCGGACAAAGAAAAGCAATAATTCGTCTCCCACCTGGTTTCTCCTTTGCCAATTGCTTGTCGAGCGCTAACATGGTCTTTTCTTCCTGTATAAACATGCGGTCGATCATCACCATCTCCGCCGAAGGACTGACTCTCTGCAGACGAGGAACAGAAAGGAGGAGGAGGAGGAGAGGGACGGGGAGGAAGAGCGGCTGGGGTTACGCATCACCACCTCTTATTCTTCCAGGTTTTTCCCATCCCCCTTCACAAAGAGCAACGAAGGCTCAACGCGGAGCTGCCGAATTCGCGGCAAGATAAATACGCGGCAAGATAAATACGCGGCAAGATAAATACGCGGCAAAGATCGGACTGAGCCGATGGCAGGGAGGGGAAAGCTTTCCTCTCCCCGCCGAAATCCAGGGGCTGAGCCCCCGCCGACGCCACCGCGGCAGGACAGAGCCCGCGCAGACGACACGGCGCTAAACTCGAACCGGGAAAGCCGGGGATGGATCTGAGCAGCCCGCGTCGGAGAAATAATGGTGTTCGTTAGCCCCAGGGGTCGGATCGGAGAGGGCGGGACGCCGGACTCACCCGAGACTCCTCCAAGAGCAGCAGGCGGTACTTGTTCAACATCGCTTGCGTCCGCTTCAGCAGCTGGGTAGACACCACTTCAAACTCCTCGTCCACTGCGAGGAAGAGGAGGATGGGGGGAAAAGAAAGCTCGTGTCACAAGGCAAGCGCAGAGAGGGGGTCGGCGGCTCTTTATTGTTAGTTTTTTCAGTGGACTTACCTAGGGGAGACCCTGAAAAAAGGGGTTCAGTGTGATTTTTAGTTGCTGTGACTGTTAAGAATCTGTTTTAAGGATTTCTCAAAACACAGAGACAAAACTTTAATGTAGCTTTGAACTACTCCAGGTTGGAAACCCTGGAAAACTTCAAATATGTTGTCTTGGGCATTTATGTTTTTCTAGAGTGAAGGCATAGGTAGTTTCTCCATTTTTTTTTTAGTACTAAAAGTACTTTTGGTGCTAAAAGTACTTTTTTTTAAAGCTCAACCCGCACGTTTTAGCAGCCCCAGGGAGGACTCACCCTTCCTGTAGTCCTGGGCGGAGGGCAGCATCCCCTGGTAGACGTGGTAGGGCAGGAGCCGCTGCAAGGCATCGTCGAAGGAGCGGAACGACGTCTTGTAGTCGGGATGCAGCACCGCACCCTGGTGTTTGTGCAGCTGCTCCAGGAAACTGCAAGGAAGGAGAGGGAAAACTGCCGGGGGGGTGGTTTTGACACGGAAAATTCCCCGTTTCCAGTGTTAACAGCACCACGTGGAAGAATCATAGGATCATTAAGGTTGGAAAGACCTCCGAGATCATCGTGTCCAACCGTCAACCCAAGCCCCCCATGCCCACTACACCATGTCCATAAGCGCCTCATCCACACGGCTTTTAGATACCTCCAGGGATGGGGACTCCACCACTTCCCTGGGCAGCCTGGTCCAAGGCCTGACCACTCTTTTTTTTTTGAAATTTCTCCTAATGTCCAACCTAAACCTCCCCTGGCGCAACTTGAGGCCATTTCCTCTCGTCCCATCGCTGTTACTTGGGAGAAGAGACCAACCCCCACCTCGCTACAACCTCCCTTCAGGGAGTTGTAGAGCGATGAGGTCTCCCCTCAGCCTCCTCTTCTCCAGGCTGAACACCCCCAGTTCCCTCAGCCGCTCCCCATCAGACTTGTGCTCCAGGCCCTTCACCAGCTTCGTTGCCCTCCTCTGGACACGCTCCAGCCCCTCCATGTCCTTCTGTGGTGAGGGGCCCAGAACTGAACACAGGATTCGAGGTGCGGCCTCACCAGTGCCCAGCACAGGGGCACGGTCACCTCCCTGCTCCTGCTGGCCACACCAGTTCTGGTACAGGCCAGGATGCCGTTGGCCACCTGGGCACGCGGCCGGCTCGTGTCCAGCTGCCGACCAGCACCCCAGGGCCTTTTCCCCTGCTCCTTCCCAGCCGCCCTCCCCCAAGCCTGCAGCGCTGTGGGGTTGTGGTGGCCCCAGCGCAGGACCCGGCCCTTGGCCTTGTTGGACCCCACACGTTGGCCTTGACCCCTGGTCCCAGCCTGCCCAGGTCCCCCTGCGGACCCTTCCCACCCCCAGCAGATCAACACCAGCTGGGTGTCACCTCCCGACTGAGGGAGCACCCGATCCCCTCCTCCAGATCCCTGATAAAGAGACGGAACAGGACCAAGGAGGCCAGGGAAAGGCCCTACGGTAACGAACGGAGGCGCAGCGGCAAGACGTCCTCCGATTTATCGACCCCCCAGCGCGCTCACCAAGCTTCCTTGCTGGGCTGCAGCGTCGGGGCTTTCTTCAGACCGAGCTTGCCGTCGTACTGGTGGGAGAAGAAAGGACAGGGGTGAGAGGGGACGCCACCGAGGCGCCGGGTTTAACCCGCGCCGGGGGGAATTCATCCTCTTTCGAGGGGATTGAGACAGAGGAAATTGTGGAGACTGGCAACTGCGAAAACGGATCGAATTGGTTAAGAATTAGGGGAAAGAGCAAAAGGAGAAAGCGCGGATTCTAAGTACGGAGCAAGGCTTCTGCTGGCTTGGACAAAACAGCTCGTGGTGTATTGAGAGTATACTTGTATTCATAAATAACGCATAAATCGGTATATACGTACCAAATACCCCAATATATAAAGAGACCAAATACATATAAATTTGGCGTACTTATATTTTGGTACATCTAGAGTTCCCACACGACTGGGATGCGACTAAACCTCCTTCCTTTCGAGGACAAAGCCCGACGGCGGCCAGTCCTCGCGAGGCGCGCCACATCGTCCCGGCGAGGTCGCTCCTCGGAAGAGCTCCCCGCAGGCTCTGCTTTTAAAAAAAAAACCCCCCCCCCGGTGCCCGTCGGGGCGAGCTCACCAGCTGCTGGCTCTGCACGGGGACCGAGGGCACGAGCTGCGATAATCCCTTCCCAACGACCTGGATCTGCAAGGGACCCTTCCCGAGGTTCAGGCCTGAGACAGAACTGATCACGCCAGGCTTAGTCTGCGGAAGAAAGGAGAAGAAATCGCTTTATTTAGAAGCCCGGGGCGATTTCACAGAATAACAACTGCCAAAACTCGCAGCGAGAAACCGGCTGGCGAGACAACGTCGGTCGTTGGCGGAAGAGCTCGCAGGAGGCCTCCTCGCTGCTCGCGTGTAAATGCCCAAGTCTAAGATGTATTTTTGCGTAAAAATAGAATTATTCTAATTTGTACTTCCAGAAATCTACGTCAACAGCCCTGACGTGCCATTAAATCATGGGTAAGCAATCGATTCTCTTAAAGAGGAGGCGCAAAGCAGCCCCCCTCCCCAAAAGTTTCATTAATATTGCTGGGAATGGTTAATTCTGTATCATCTTTAGAGGTTCACAGCACTTGAAAAGTGGGGGAAAAAAGGTTTCTGGCAATTAATTCTTGCTTTTTGGTAAAACGGAGGGGAACACTGACAGATTTGTTTACTCTCAAGGTGGAAAACTTTGGCATAAAATGGAAAACCGTGAAAAATGCTTCCTCACCTGAACCGGCTGCTGTATGGCAAGAGGCTTCCCCTGGGCTGCAGCCCCTTTCCCAGCAGGAATCGGCGTGGAAACGCTGGAGAAGGTTTTACTCTCTGCAGGAACCGGGGCGGTAATACCTAGCAAACGTAAAACAGACGGGGGTTTCGTGTTTAAGTTCAAGCCTAGGTTAATAAATAACGTCCATCCTGGATTCCCCCAGCACGTTGCATCCCGAAGGACCGAGCTTTATCAAAAAAAACGGGAGCGTGAAGGAGCAGCAGAGTTTGATCGCCCCGACCCCGGCGATCACCCCACCGCCCTTTTCTTGCATCGCTTCAGCAGCTCGGCTCTCCCAAAAAAAGAGCGATGCGACGCTCGCGCACGGCGACGCCGGCGTCCCGGGATGCCCGGTGGGTTTGGGATACCCTCCCGTGTTTTGTTTTATTTATTTATTTTTTTTTTCCCTGCCCGAGAGCTGGAGCCGGGCGGTACGAACCTGCGGTGGAAGGCGGGAGGGCGGCGGGCGCGTGGGGGGCTGGCGCGGTCGTCACCGTCACCGGCTGGCCCTGGCCGCTCACCAGGACGGAGGAGGAGGGGCTGCTGAACTGGCCGAGCGCGGGGGAAGCCTGGCTGGTGGGGGGCTGCTGCTTGGTCTGCAGGATGATCCCCTGGGGCACCTGCGCGGGAGAAAAGAGAAGGGGGAGGGGGAAAAAAAAAAAAAAAAAAAAAAAAAAAAAGAAAAAACAAACCCCAGAAGTTGAAAACGTGCCCTGAACCCTTCGCTTTTGAATCTGCGAGTACCGTTACTCGGGCACGAAGGCATGAGGAGGGAAGGGACCGTCTGCTGTCCCCCCCCACCCCAGCCTCAGCGCTGGGAGACGGGTGCGAGAGAAGCAAAAAAGGGACCCGCTGAGCTCCCCCCCGTCCAGCTCCGCTGGTGCCCGGGGTCGAAACCACGGGGAACAGGGCCCGTGCGCTCGAAAAGAGCAAATCGGGTCCTTATAAGGGGAGTTTGCTTTAAGTGAACGTGCAGTTAAATAAAACCGAGCTCAAGCATTGCCCTTTTCATTCCCCGCTCCTCTCCCACCCCCCGCAGTTTATAAAATAAGTAACTGCAGTTTAATTTTAGAAGCCTGGGGTTTTTTTGGGTACTTCACTGGGAAGTCCCTGACCCCCCCCCTCTCCATCAGCGAGGCACCGTTAACGAGGGCTGGGCTGCTCCACGAGGCCCCCCTGGGAACACCCGCACCCCACAGACCCAGCCTGAACACCTGCACCCCCCCCCAAAATCACAAACTCGGGCAGGATTTGACCCCTGCCCGGACAGGAGAGGTCTCGGGGGGGGGATGCTCGTTACGGGAGAACGGGGCACGCTTTTATGTCTGTCGTCGCCAACGCCGCCTCCTCGTCTTATTTACAAACCAACGCATAAATCGCAGGCGCGGAGGACGCCTCTCCCGCAAGCGCTCTCCGTTAAGGTACGCACGTGCGCTCCCGCGACGACAGGCGGCAGAGCCAGACGTAACCCACGGCACAAACCCGCTTGGCACCCCAAAAACCGCCCCCCCCCCCCAAAAAATTAACGGGGCTGCGCCGAGGAAGCAGCAGCCGCTTCAGAAGCCCCCGGGGACCTGCCTGGGAGGAACCGGACGGGTTTTGCTTCCGGATTTTGCCTTTAATCCCTCGGTTCTCCCGACGGCGGGAGGCTCGCGGCCGCGTTTTGCCACGCTACCTACGCCCGGCGTGAGACCCTCGACGGTACTTATTTACCTGCTGGAACCTGTCCAGTATTTGCTTCTGCTGAGGAGCGGGATTGGGAATGGCCGGGAGGGTTTGGAATTGGCTCGGGACCATCGGAAAGCTCCTCTGCTGCTCCGCGGTTAGGTGGAGAGCGTGGGTGGGAGTGGGAGGTTTGATTTGGCTCTGGGATGGAAACTGCAACTGGAAATGGGGGGAGTGGGCGTGCTGGACCTCCGCCGGCGCCGGGAGCTGGACCTGGAGCTGCGCCGGCGGCGGGGCGGCTTCCGCCTGCGCCGGCGGCGGCTGGAAGGGCGGCTGGGGCTGGGAGGGTGGGCGCAGGGGGTGCTGCCCCCCGCCGAGGGGGGACGAGGCCAGCTGGTTCTGGATGACGTACAGGCCGGGCACGGGCGCCTGGGGGGTGCAGGAGCGGGAGAGCGGCTCGGAGGGGGGCCGGGAGAGGGTCTGCGGCTGGGAGGGAGGGCGAGAGTGGGGTCGCGAGGGGGGCCGGGAGAGGGGCTGGGGCTGGGAGGGGGGCCGGGAGGGGTGGGGGGACTGCATTTGGGGGAGGTGGGCGGCCGGGAGCTGCGGGCTGTCCCCCAGGGGAGGATGAGGTAGCGAAGGGGACGGGGAGGCTCCAGGGAGCTTCTGCTGCCCTGCAGGTAACTGAAACAGAGAAGGAAAGAGGAAGAAGTTAGTCGAAGCTCAGGAAGGAGTTTTGCCCTCGAAGACGTCAAACGCGACGGCGAACCGTGCCGGCAGCGCAAACCGCTCTGAAAGCGGCTTCGCAAATCGCTCGTCGAGCGTCTCTGCCTCCTGCGGTAACGAAACCCCAGGGAAAACGAGCTCTTGCTCTCGGCCGGTCTGCCCTAAGTCCCCCCGGTAACGCTGCTGGGGCAGCCCCCGTCCCGCCCGGGGGTGCTGGGGGGCACGGCACCGCCGCCGGACTCGCCCAGCCCCCAGCGTGCCCCAACGTCGCTTTTAAAAGCGTTTTTTAGGGTGGGGATAAGGTAAAACTGCAGGAGGGCATCTACCCTGGCTTTGCTTGGGCTTCCAAAAGCAGCTCCACGCTGCGGCCACGTCAGCCGAGGCGGGGACCCCCGGGCCAGGACGCCCGGACGCCCCGTGAGACCAGGGAATAAGCGTTTTCTAGTTTTCTTCCCCAAAAACGCCCTTACCACCGCCCCCAGGACTGGCTGGAGCGGTGCTTGGACGTACCCTGCCCTCCCTTCCCACCCCAGCCGGTGCAGATCTGAGGCTGCCGCTCCCCCGGGGAAGGGGGTCCGTGGCCATCGGCTCCCCGGAGCAGCTGACGCCGGCCGGGGGCTAACGAGGACGGCCCTAACGGCCCTCGCTGCTGCGAGCGCCCGCTCAGCATCCCGCTATTTCAATTTCTGGGGCGAGATTCACCTCGGGAGCCGCGCTCTCCCTGCGCCTCAAAACACCCCTCTGATTAATAGCAGTTATAGCACTTTGTAACGACCAAGCGCTACGGGAATATAAAGAATTGAGGGGAAAAAAAAAAAGGAAGGAAGCCTCTGGCGGGGAGAAAACCGCACCAGACAGCGGCTGGCGAGCGGGAAGGGAGAGGAGAAGAAAAGGCAACGCAGGGCGGCAGCAGCTTTCAGGGTTAGTGAGGACCTGCAGCAAGCGAGCGGGAGCAGCCGGAGCTCGGAGGGGAGACGGACGGACAGAGGGACGGACGGCGGGGTGGCTGGCAGGGGGAGGAGAGCTGCAGCGGAGAGGAGACTCCCGCAGCCCCCCCTCCCCGGGGCTGTGAGCTGTGGTTTTGGGGGGGGTAAAACCTCCGAACGGGCCGGTCCAGCAGCAGCTCGCCTTCGTCAAGCGATAAATTACCGGATTCCACTGAATTCTGGGTGCCGAGCGGCGGGGCGCAGGAGGGAGAACTTCTCCCCTCTCCTTTCCGCCACGGCGAGCGGAGCAAACCCGGCCGCCTTCGCTTCGAAAGCAAAACGGCGGCCGTTTCGCCGGCTAAGCGCGGATCCAGCGGAGAAAACCGGACCGGAGGAAGAACTTGGAAGCTTTAAAGGTGAGCAGGGCAAAAATAAACGCCGGGAGACGTCTGACGTTACCCGAACCCTCTGCTGTAGCACGCGCGATGCGCTCCAGCGCACGGTTTTCCGCTGCCGGATCAAGTTTTCCGTAGGGCAGCGTGCTCCGCACACGGAGCATCACCTTTGCAAGCATCCGCCGCCCCGGGGCGGTTCGGCTGTGCCGGCGGTTTGGGGGAACGCCTCCGCGGCAGGACTCGGGGTCACCGCGAGCTGTCACGTGCAGCTTAACGGTTCTCACGCCGGGCGACGGCGCTCGGGGGTCCCCGCTCCTGCCGAGAGAAGGGGGGGAAAGCGGGGAAGCCGGCGGGGGACGGATCAGAGAGACGCTGGGGGGAGAAGTGGGACGGGGAGGGGGCCGAAGCAGGAGGGGCGAGGGCTACCTGGCAAGGGGGAGGGCCGGCCGGGAGCTGGGCGCCGGGGCTCGGTCCCTCGGGCTCCGCCGCTGCCGGGCTCCGGTGCCGAGCCGCGCCGGCGCTGCCGCTGGCTCTCACCGCTGGTGGCGGTGGCTACGACGGGAAGAGGCATTGGCGGGCGCCGCCGAGGGATTCGGTGCCCTCTCCTGCCGTGCCGGATAAAACCCCGGCTGCCGCCGGCTCCCGTCCGACGCGTTTAGCAGGGACTGCGTTTACGGGTCCCTCCTCCTTCGCCGGCCTCTCGCCGCGTCCATCCCGGCGGCGCTACGCCTATTGCATCGGCAACGCCGCAAGGCGGCTGCCGAAGAGAAAACGACGGCTGCTCTCGCCCCGGACGCGGGCACCGCGTTTTCCAGGGTTGGCAGGAGGGGAAGGACGGCGCCGGAGCGGCCGGCGAGGGAAAGAGCTCTCTCTGGAGGTGGGAGAGGGATTTTGCAGGGGAAGGCACCGGGACCCACCGCGTCCGACCGCCGTCCAGTAACGCAACCGCAGGAATATTTAGCGCCATCGCAGATTTAGGTAGATGCCGGCAAAAAGCCCACCCGTGAAACGCGGGAGAAGCCCCGCGCCGTTAGGACTAAGCGTTAACACCTCAACCTGAATTAAACGGCAAATGAAGAGGAAAGCTGGCGGAGCCGGGGCGCACGGCGCGTGCCAAGCCCTGCGCGCCGGCTTCTCCCGAGGGCGGGAAGGGTTTTCTCTACTCCCGAGTCTCGGGGGCGGCCGTGAGTTTCTTAAACCCCCTGGCGACGGCTCGAGCCGTGACCCTTTAGCCACAGGCGGACGCCTGGTTTTAATTACGCTGCAATACCGGGAGGCGACTGTCAACATCAAACCCAAATACCTAGAAAGACGTATCCGTGCTACTAGTCACGCCAAAAAAAGTTCAAATGAGAATTTTAAAGCTTCCCACTACCGAAATAATAATAATGATAAAACAACAGAGAGCGCTCGCTCTCTTCCCATCTCCTTCTCTGATAATTCAGGGACTTTGGTAGGTTACGGACCAGCACCCACCTTTATGAATGCGAGTTTAAGAATAAAGAAAACCCGCAACGCTTCAAATCTGGCGTCTAAAACGTCACTGAACCCTTTACCAGCGTAGGTCAGACCAGACGAGACGTCCGCAGCCCTCGCCCTCCTCGTGCTGGTACTCGGGTGGGTCGCACCCACCGCAGCGGGGACTCTCGCTGCCCACCCGGCTGCTGTCGTTGCTTCTAGAGCCGCCGCAATTATTTTTAAAGGTCTGACTCGAGCTAACGAAGGTAGAAAAACCCTGAGTGGGAATGCAGGACCGACGGCGCGGGCTGAGCTCAACCCTGAGCCGCAGACGGAGCGCGGGGACGAGGCGGACGCCGGGTCCGCGCTGACCCCCCCTGTGCCGCGGCGGTGGCTTTGGTGACCCGGTCGGAGCCGTCACCGGCTCCTCCTTCCAAAGCCAAGGCGATGGCACCCGACCACGTGCAGAACGGCCCCGAGCCCCGCTCATTGCTGCCGGCAACTCTAAATTTAAACACCCACCGAGGAAGGGCATCGCCCTCCGGTGGGAAGACAACAACGTAAAGAATTAAAGGAGCACGTACGGCGCGTAAAGCAAGCCCGAAAGCGGGGCTCGCCGGAGCCCGCCGCGCCCGGTGTCGCTCCGCAAACGCCCAAGGGGCCGCAAAGACGGCGGCCACCGCCCCGAGGGGCTCTACTTGCCTGCTGTAGGAACATCTGCATGGAGTCCTGGTTGATGACGGCTCCGGCGGCTGCCTGCCCCAGGATGATCTTCTCCGGGCTGGAGGCCAAACTGGGGCTGGGCTGGGAAGCGACGGGCTGCTGGGCGGGCGGCGGGGGCGGCGGAGGCGGCGGCGGGACGTTGAGCTGGAGCGGGGCGGGAGGCTGGGAGGCGGTTTGGACGGTGAGGATGGAGGACTGGTCGGCGCCGGGAAGCAGGTTGGCGGCCGAAGCCGGCTGCGGTTGGACCAGGCCGGGGCTTTGGCTGCTGGCGGCGGCGGAAGCTTGGATGCTCACCGCCTGGCCGAGGTTTTCGGTGGCGTTGAGCATGGCCACCTGGTTGGGGAGCGTCACCCCCTGGATCACCGTCTGCCCCGCCTGACCCAGCGAGGCGGCTACGGAGGGTTGGCTCTGCGTGGTCAAGCTGCCCGCCAGCGAAACGGGCATCTGGAAAAGAGCCGGCTGACCCACCTGGCCGGGCTGGAGCTGGATGGGCGCCGAGAGTATGTGAGCGGTGCCGTGGGCGTTCTGGGAGGTGAGCACCTGGCCCAGGTTCAGCTGGCTGGCGATGTTCTGGTTGGTGAGGATCTGAGCCGGCAAGGCTTGGTTGGTTATCAGTTGTCCGCCCGGCCCTTGGCTAGTTATGATATGGGCTTGTCCGCCGGGGTGGGAGGTGGTCAAGATCTGCCCTCCCATGTTGGCCTGCAGCGCCGAGAGCTGCTGGGGGATCTGGACGGCGGAGGCGCCCGCCAGTTGCCCGGGGAGGAGGAACTGGTTCTGGCCCTGCAGCATGGCCTGCGGGACGTGCTGGGCGGGGATGACGATGCTGCTGCCCTGGTTCAGCAAGTGGACGCTCATGGGCTTGCTGAGGGCTTGCTGCTGCGGCGGCGGCTGCTTGAAGACGTTGGCTGGAAGCCCTTGGGGGAAGCCCGACAGCACCACGTTCTGGCCGGGTTTGCTGGCCATGAAGGTCAGGTTCTGCTGGGCCTTCTGCTGCTGCAGGGTGGCTTCGTTCTGGATGGTCAGGGTGGTGTTGTTGGAACCGAAGGGTTTGGGGGTGATCTGGTAGAGTTTCTGCTGGAGGACCCCCGCGGGTTTGGGTTGAATCGGGGTGGGCGTCCTGTGAATGATGACGTTTTGGGCCTGCACCAAGGGGCTGCTCAAGTTGGAGGTGACGGTGAGCGGCTGGGAGCCTTGAGTCCCGGACACGTTCCCGAACATGGAGTTCCCATTCAGCGTCGTGGTAGCCACCGTCGGCAAGTTCTTCTGGATGACGAGACCGGCGCTTTGCGGAGAGACCCCCGTGGAGGCGAGGGTGACCTGCTGCTGCTCGGGTGCCGTCTGGGTGATGTAGCTGCCGACGGGCATGGTGGCCACTTGGGAGGGCTGAACCTGCTTGGCGATGATCTGCTGCGCCGACTGGTTGATGGCCATCACTTGCTGCCCCACCACCTGAATCGGCCCGATGCCCAGCGTCCCGCTGGGACTCCCGTTGGGCAAACCCTGGAGGTTGGAGATGGGTTGGATGGTGACGTTCCCCAAGCCGACTTGCTGGAGGAAAGGCTGAACGCTGATGGCCTTGTTGACGACATCGGCTCCTACCGACTGCTGCACCAAGGCTTGGTGCGTCAGGACGGCGGGTTGCTGCAGCCCGATGAGGTCGGCCCCGCCGGAGAAGATCTGCGGGGTGCCGTCGGAAGCCGTCTGCACCACCGGCTGAAGGGTGGGAAGCTGGAAGGAGCCCAGGTCCAGCTCGGCCTCCGCCTCCAGCGTCTGCTCGGTGATGTTCGCCTCTTGCAGGCTCTGCTGGAGGATGTCGCAGGGCTGGTCCGAGTTCTGCAGGTTCGCCCCGCTGCCGGACGGCGACCCCAGGATGTCATCTTCTAAAAAGTCAAGGTCCACGCTGGTGGCCGGCTGGCTCTGCTCGGTGCTCAGGTGGTTGCCGGAGGACTCCTGCACGTGCAGCTGGGAGAGGGCAGGACGGAGGGGAGGAGAGAGAAGAAGGCATTGAGCTCGGGCACGGGGGGAGAGGGCTTCAACTCAACACCTCGGAGAGGAGCGGGCGAACGCCGCCCCCGCTTGCCACGCGCGGAGAGGGCTTCGGCATCCCCGGGAGAGCCTAAACGAACGCGCGGCATCGTTTGAGAGCGGGCGAGACGGACATCAAACGACTCGCTTTAGCGGAGGGGGGGGGGCAGAGCTGGTTAACGGCGTCCCGAGGAGGGTTTAAAAGCTTGACGTTTGCATGCGTTAAGCCATTTCAGCGCCACCGGAATACGTTCCTTGCCTTTCTTACTCTTAAAAATTAAGCTGTCGTTGGAATCGGAAGCGGCAATTTCGTGTTCTAGCGGCAAGCCTAAAAACTCAAGGACAAGCCAGCCCTTTCCTCGCACGAGACGTTCGAGCAGCAGCCGAGTTCGCTCGGCCGCACGCTGCAGCGCGTCGCTATAGGCGGCCCTCCTATAGGGAGGGCGTAGGAAGGGTGTTCCCAGCAAAGGCTGCGCTGGGAAGAACCACGAAAATAACGGAAAAGCCACATGCAGCCTAACCTCGGACCCCACCAGCTCTGTGCCGTCGAGTTTTGTAAAACACAGGTCTGCTAAGATGTTAAAAAAATAAAATGTAAAAAAAAAAAAAAAAAAAAAAAATTAAAGTAAACCTCAACTGCTAGATAAATTTATCGGTTATAAAGCGTCGGCAGCTTTACCCAAAGTCTTTGTAAAAAAATAAAGCGCAATGAAGAAAAAATAAAAATAATAAAAAAAAAAAAAAATCAAGACTCTTATTACAATGTAACTGGAAATAGAGAAAAAAAAAAATAATCATGCTTGAATGTTATCCATGCAGAGTAACCCATGCTCTTGGGGGAAAAGGAAAAAAAAAAAGAGGATTTTTAGAATCTGCTTCCAGATATTTCACCTTCGCTGCGGCAGCGGTCTGCAAGGAAAGGGGGGAACTGAGAGGGATTTTTCTTCTCGCCAACTTTATTAAGGATTCTTCCAAATTATCTCTATCGCCTTGGAGGTGGGAGAGCACGGTTAAACCTTGCTCTTTTTGCACCTGATTTCCTAGCCTCAAAGCTCTTCCCAGGCCGAAAGCAGACTTCACATCTGCACCTGAAATCAACTTTTCTCCCCCGATACATGGGGAACCTGGTGGAGCTACTTCTCTATAGATCTTGGGGAATAATCCCTGCGTCCTGCCTCTTTTGCTAGACCTGGGAAACAGATGAAAAACAAGCCTATGAAACAAAAAAAAAAAAAAGAAAAAAAAAAGAAAAAAAAAGAAAAAAAAAAAGGAAAGGTTTCTAAGCTGACGTTCCCCAAGTATAAATTAAAAAAATACATACCCCAGCACCTTCAAAAAAGGCACTGGCTGCATCTCCTGTGTTGTCCAGGAGATCATCACTGTCAATCTGTAATTAAAAAGATTTGATTTACTTTCTTTAGATATAGTATGAAAAAAAAATGAAGAAAAAAAAGGAAAAAAGAAAAAAAAAAAAAGGGGGTGCGGTTGCTGACGGGCAGCCCCTGGAAAGCGCCGAGCTCTCACCCAGGGGCAGCGGTGGGGCAGCGTCCCTCCCCGTCCCCTGCCGGCAGGCACCCCATTTCGGCTCAAAGCGCCCCAAAACCCCGGCTGGCTGCTCCGCACGGGCAGCGGCGGGAGCTGCCGGGCCCAGAGCTGCCCGCTGCGCTTGGCTGGGGTCCTAAAAAGTCCTAAAAACTAAAACGATCCTGAACTCGGGGGTTTCTTTCTTTAGGAAAACTCATTGTTTATTAAGAAAGAAAATAAAAAAAAAAGGAAGTTTGCGTTAAAGTTTTGGGTGAAGAGAAGCAAGTCGTCGCTCACCTTTTCGGATCCATGTAAAAAATCGTTCAAGGCCTGAGGATCGCTGCAAAACAACACACGAAACCATTTAGGGAGGCAACACGTGACCCGCGTCGAGTCGGGAGCGAAACGCGTGTTTCTAATTAACGCGTTAACGTCTCTTTGAACGCTCTGAAGTGCGGTAACTAATGATGTACACCGATTTATACTTCAACGGCTATGCTTTATTACAGATATAAGTTAAGGTATAGGGGCTCGGAGAAGGTCGGTTTTCTTCTAACGCTGCCGTATTCCCCTTCCCCTGATAATTCTGCCGAGCCCCAATTACCAACAGTTTCATAATCGCAAAAAACCCCGTTGGAAAAATCAGCCCGCCTTGGCTGTCGACAGGCAGTTTGTCAAAAAACATCGTTTGGGCGACCTGCTAACGAGCATCCCCAGCCCGGTGCAGCGCACGGACCCCTAAAAGTCGTAGTTGTTGGCAAAACACGCGAGAGAAGGGCGTTATTCACATTAAAGATGGGATGCAGAGCGTCCGTCCTTTCCTCGTGTGAAGCCGTGGAAAACCCCCGCCGGCACCGCCCCGGAGCCCTCCGCGCTTCACAGGAGGAAAGAAAAAAGATAAATCAGGAGGGGTTTGCGAGCCGGGGAATCTGCAGACCCTTTGGAGCACACCTCGGATGATTTTTGGCTCTGGGAGACCCCAGCCCGGCACTGGAGAAGCCCCGGTGACCGATGGGGACAGACCGAGGGTGGCAGAAACCCCTTCCCGCCCCTAACGCCGCCGAACCGCCGCGGCGCCCGCCTCGCGGCGCGGTGCTACTTACCAAATTACATCTAGCAGGCACCGGCCGTCTTCATCATCCATGTCAACTGCAAAGAGCGGAGAGAGACCACGTTACCGTCAGGAGAGCAGAGGGATGGGGAGCTGCTCCTCGCTCCCCTCCTAACACCGCCCCTCGCTTTTCCTCCCCTGTCCCCGGCGGTGGCGATGATGATGATGATGATGCCCTGCTGCTTTCTGATGGTGGGGGACAGGGGACCGGACCAGAGGACACCCCAAAAGGAGGGTCCACCAGTCAGAAACAGGACAACCATTGCCCCCTCCGGTACGGAGGCAAAGCCACCCCTCTCCACCGTCGGTCCTCGAGCGGCCGTTACGGGTGAGACAACCGCAAAGCCGAAAGCGCCGTCAGCCGAGCCCCGTAACCCGCTCGTCCCTCCGCCACGCTCCGAAAAGTCCTGGTTTCGGCTGGGATCGAGTTAATTTTCTTCCTAGTCGCTGGTACGGCGCCGGGTTTTGGATTTAGCGTGAGAAAAGCGTCGATAACGCGCCGATGGTTTTAGTTGTTGCGAAGTAGCGCTTACGCTCGTCAAGGACTTTTCAGCTTCCCGTGCTCTGCCGGGTGCAGAGGCAGCTGGGGGGGCACGGCCAGGACAGCTAGCCCAACTGGCCGCGGGGGTATTCCATACCATACGACGTATATAAGCTGGGGAGCAGCGAGCGCTGCTCGGGGACTGGCTGGGCATCGGTCGGCGGGTGGCAATTGCATGGTGCCTCGCTCATTTTGTATCTTCTATCACCATTATTCTTATTTTCCCCTTCCTTTTCTGTTCTATTAAACTGTCTTTATCTCAATCCAACACATTTTACTCTTTTTTTTTTCTTTTTCCCTCCGATTCTCTCCCCCATCCCACCGAGGAGAGCGGCCGTGGCTGAACCACGACACCTCCGCCGCTCCCGTCCCTCCACCGCGCTCGCTCATCCCTCCACCGGATAGATTTACCGGCAGTTCTCCCAGCCGGGGCTTAGGTTTCACTCTGAAACCCAAACCGGCACGTTTTCGCCTTGTTTTCACCCCACCGAGGGGGACCGGTGACCCCGGCTGGCTGCGCCTGCCGTAGGACGGTCCCGGACCCTCAACGCCGGGAGCACCGGGATGCGGCGCGAGTCAGATCCCGGCACCCGCAGGCACGGCTTGGCATTTAAAAAAAAAATCACACATTTGTGCATTTTTATCCCTAAACTTTCCCCGTGGTAAAACGTACCGGGAGGCGTTTCGCTTCCGAAGGTGGAATTGAGGATTTTTCCGGCGATAACCTGAGATCTGGCACCGGTCCGCCTCCTCGCAAAACCCTTTTTATGATCAGGTTTGGAAAACGGTGGGGGTTTGGGGTGTTTTTTTGGTGTTTTCCCTCTTTTCCTCAGATCTGCCCCACAGCTGTGGTCTGGGCAGGGTCTGGAGGCGCAGGGGTATGAAACTCCCTAATGAGACTCAATTAATAAAAATCAAGGAGAAGGGGGGAAAAAAAAAAGTCAGCTACTTCAGTAAACTCTAAAGAAAAAAAAAAAGGGAAGCTCGCTGCAGGACAAACGCACCTTTAACGGGCTGGAGTTCACCGTTTCCAACAATCCGACTTCCAACAGTTGTCCGTCGGCTGTCGTTATTTTCAGGACCGGGAAATGAATAATCTAAATACGTCAGCGAAAGCTCCGAGACCGCTCGACTTAATTACTCCGGGGAAGACCGTAACCTGAAGAGCACGCACCGCTCCACACGTAGAACGAGACCGCGTCTGTTAATTCTTCCGCTGTTTCAGGCGTCCTGCGGAGTGTTTAGGAATAACGAAGCGACTACAGGAAGGCGGAATGGAGATTTTCTCCCAGTTCCAGCTGAAATCTCTCCCTGCCCGGCGGGCGCACGCGGCACCGCATCTCCCCAAGGCAGCAGAGCGTCGCCCGCCGGCGTTCCTAACCGCGCACCCGTAATTCCTAAGGCTGAGAAAGCCCAGCTCAGCGGAAATCACCCCCCAAAATGATGATATTTAAGTTTTCCCCCCATTTTTGGCTTTCCGTCGCGTGACGGAGCCTCGGGAGGATTTATGAATTAAGAGATGCTTTGCCTGGATTTCTGGTTATTTCTGGATATTGATCGCGGACGGCTCGCCGGGTTGGGAGGAGGAAATTAGAACTGCTTTTAAAAGCGACGACGTACGGCAGCCGCGCCGGGCGCACCCACACAAAGAGCAGATCCTGACCCTGAACGCGCTCGGGCGGAGCAAGGGCCAAGATATTATTAAATTAGACCAGGAATATCGTGTATTATTTTTCACAGTTACGAAGCAGCACGGTGCCGAGGTGGGTCAGGTCCGTTATCGCTAATTAACGGACAGGAGGGCGAGCCGGGGCCTGAACCTTAAAAATAATAATTAAAAAGCTGTATTCGAAAGCAGACGAAAGCCCCAGCGGTCTGAGTTCTCACCGCAAACAGAAATATGTGATATTCCTTAAATATACGCAATAAAACCGCTTACTTTTATCCGCACGCACGGAGGAGCCGACGGCGAGCACCAGCCCGGCCGCGTTCGAGGGCGACGCTCCGTTGCTATAGGAAAGGAACAAGCGCGACGTCACGAACCGCGAGCCGCGTCATCGCCGCAGGGCTGGGGAAGTTACGACGTCAGCCGCCACAACGCGCTTGAAGTAAACCAAAAAACGGAGAAATAACCGATTTGCGGAAGGATTTGCTTCGCTGCTGGGCTGGACGCACCTTCCCTGTTGTCGGGGTAGAACAAAACCAAAATACGCCAGTAACGCCGAAGGGATGATGAACCGGTGACCCGAGGTGGCCCGTTTTTACCCCTTTTTAAACCACAAAATAACATCCCTGGGCTGGTTTCACTCGAAATACCGACTCCCTCAACCACCGGCGGCTTTATCGCTCCCTAGCCGGGCGCGAGCAGGGAGGACGTCGTCCTCCGTCCGCCTCCTGCAAGGGCTCGGGCGCTTGGTAGGCGTTATTTTTCATTTATTTCTGCCTCCAAAACCACACTTACCTATATCGCAAGAGTTTTAAGTATTTAAAACTCTTCGGAGATGGGAAGCAGAGGGAAAGCGTTGTTAACGTCGCGGGTGCGATACGAGATGACGTGGTTTCCCCCTTTTAAAACGGGGATAGGAGATCACCGGGGAACGGGAGCGTTTCACGCGCGTTACTGTAACTCTATACCCGGGAAATCGTATTTGAGGCTCTTCAACCAAAAAAAAGGGGGGTCCTCGGCATCCTGACGATTGGTTTGAATTATTCGGTAAGTGGGCAGTTACGTACGATGCTGACAGCGCGGCCGGTGGAAGGACGGGGTCTCGCCCCTCTCCGCGGTCGTGCGGTACTCGAGCTGCGAAGCGAAGCTTGGGAACCATCCCCTACGAGAGCTCTGCAGCCTCCGAAGCGCAAAATGCAGGAGGCCGGCGAGCGTTCCAGTCAATTCAGTTTGCTGCGTAGGCATAGCAAGCTTTGCGTAATTTTATTTGTAAAGAGCCGGGTTTATACCTTGAAAATGTAAAAAAAACCCCACTCTGTCGTTACCTCACTTCCGAAGAGCTGGATGAAATTCCTTTTATTACAAAAAGGCACATTTTCTTGTTTTTTTTCCCCCCAAACTTCTCGAATTTATTTTTCTCCCTGTCGTTTTTGCCATATTCCACTTAAGAACCGAACGATTTCGCCAACACGCCCAACGCCCCTTTCCCCGGCAGCGGCCAGCCCAGACGCTCCGCAGCCGCAGAGGACTTCTTAAGTTCTTCGAAACACTTTCAAACTTCAATCCTCGCGTCGTCCTGCGAGGAGGCTGAAAACCTGCAAGCTGAGAGAAGTTCAGGAATCTAAAATACTTTTTTAAAAAAAAAAAAAAAAACAAACCCAAAAAACCGACAGCGTAAGCACTTGCTAACATTATTTCATGCCCAAGTCACGCTGGTAACGCTACGGAAAGTCGATTTCTACAACCGCCCGGCCCACCGCGGATATATTTAGAGTACTCGGTGGCAGGACGAAGAGACAATGTGATTCAGCGAACGGGTCACGAGGTAAGAACGCCGAAGCCCTGGACCCGTTCCCACTACTGACCTTGCCTCGCGTTCCCGTGCTTTCGGTCCTTTCCTCCTCTGCAAAATCACGATCACAGCACTTGGGAAAGGCGTCGGGATCCGCGGGCGAACGTCCTTAAACCGTCTTAAACAAGCTCGTTTCTTTAGTGCCATTAAACGCGTGTCCCTACATATAAAATACTACGGCGCCGTTTAATTAATCTGAAAATTGCAGCAGATGTTCCCAGCGTTTTCAGAGACGCCCTCCTCTTTCAAACGCAGGGAGCCGCCAACCCGAGAGGGTGTTTCAAGCAAACCCCGCCGCGATTCTCTTCCCCCAACGTTATTTTTAAGCGTTTGATCCCCTCCTGACACCACCATCGAACGTTTCTGGTGTCACCCCTGGAAGATTTAGGATATTACGCGCACGTATGTGGTCACAACTGCGCTTGTAAATAACTGAAGAAAAGGGAGCTGTAAAACACGTGGCGTTTTCACCAAAGCCGACCTTGGGTGAAGCGTTTTGCTTTTCGTTTCCAAGAGCCCAGCAAAGTACAGAAAAACGAGAGGGGGAAGCCTGCCTTCAGCGTTACCATCCCACGCTCGTCTTGATCTGCGACGTTAAAAATTACGTCGTCCCAGAAAATAACCAAATACATCGGGGGGGGAAAAAGGCAGCCAGAAATCGCTGCTCGTGGCGGTACGTCGCCGGCCTCGAAGCGAAATAACCCTTCGAAAACCACGGCAAAACTTCCTGAGATGTTTTACAGCCCCATTTTGCTTTCGCGCTGGATGGCGTTTTTCCCCATTTTGTTTATGAGAAGGCAGAAGAACATATTTTTGGCAAAAGCTGTGTTTAAGTGTTTCAGTAACAGCTGTGCTCTGCGTGCCGAACCGACGGCAACAACATCAGACGCCGCAGCGTCTTCTGCGGCTCCTCGCTCCGCTCCGTGCAGGGGATGCTTCGTGCCAACGGTAGCTCCGACTTGATTTTATTATACGATAACACTCGATGGCAGCCTATTTTTAGATCTCGCACGCACGCCACACGCTCGCGAAAGCTGGGAACGGCAGCGCGAGGTAAGGAAAAGCCTTTCGCCGGCAGAAATGTAACGGGAAGGAAAACACCGAACATCCCGGTAAGCTCTCGAAAAGGAGACAGAAAAAACACTTTGAAGAGATTACAAGCAGTTTTCCTTCTCCCGCAGGAGAGGCATCCCCAATTCCCAGATTATCCCAGTAAAAGTAACCCCCCCCCCCGGCAAACCCAGGAATGATGGCGGCACAGACGGAGCAGGACCCGCGGAGCAAGGTCACCAGAAACGGCAACGGGGTTTAGCATTTCCAGCCCGCTGTTTGCAAACAGGAAAGAAAAGAACTTCTGCTGTCTCTAAAGCGCAATTTCCTCCTCGTACGTGCCCAAACTTTTGGCGTTTGGTGGTAAGAACCGCCCCGGGGTCACTTCCCTCTCCGCGGAGGAGACCGCGGAGCCGGGTTTCGCTTTCGGTCCCATCAGCCTTGTCCTGACCGTAGCCACGAGCCTCCCGTCCCGAGCCGGAATAGCTCGTTCCTGGATGGCGAGAGGGATTCTGCGGAGGCGCGGAGCGGAAGGATCGCCGGCACGGTGTCACCGACGCTGCCCCGTGCCCAAGGGAGGCAACAGCCGGCGGCGACAGGGCAAAAATTGAAGGCGGTAATGGAAACGCGGGCCCTTTGGAGTCCTATCTGCAGCCTGCTCCTTAATTGTTAATTATTCTTTGTTTTATCATATTTAAGACACTACAATCATTATTCCTCTGTGATTTAGCTCCCCTTTGTAATTAGAGATAATGATTAGAATGTATTTTGTATTACACCAGGAACGTTTGAGATAACTCTGGAAAGCTGAGGACACCCCGGACCGCCCAAAGAGAAGGAGCTGAAGGAGGCTGCCGGCTGCCAGCCTCAGACTTTCCCCGGCACCGGTAAATCACCGGGGCTGGCACCAAAACGGAGCCGCCACCGGCTTCAAGCCACAAATGACCCGTTTTCCTCCTTGCTTTCCGAGCCGAAAGTGAACAGATTATCCAGCAAAAAGACTTTTCCCCCCTTCTGCCTTTACAGCCTCACCAGCAGCTGAAAGCAGCTTCAGAAAACGCTCGATACGCAGCAATCCTAGCTGGCCTGGGCCGACCGAGGCGGCAGAACATCCTCCGGAGGGGTTGGATCCGGCGTCTCCAGTCCAGCCACGGCCACAATTCCGCCCCTTCGCTTCAAAAACACGCGGTGTTTAAAAGGACGCAGCGCCCAATGCGCCGCTCTCCATGTGAAAGCAAAAACGCGTTCACGTCTGCAGAATTTAGCTTCGCCGTGTTCCACCTCCGCTTCGAGACAATAAATACTCCACGTTCACCAACGCCAGCAACATCACGGCGGCAGATACCGAAAATCTCGAGCGCAAAGCAGCTCCGTCCGACCTCCCCTCTGACACCAACTACGACCTTTAAAGCACCAACATCGCTGAAAGTATTTTTTGCGGTTTTTAACAAAGATACAGCAAACCTCTGTACAGAAGGCATCAAGTTTTGTCGCGGTCAGGATGCCTGAGCAAAACCGGCCACTTTCGGTTAAATTAGTATTTATTGCGATGAGCCCAGCTGTTGCAGGAGGAGGCTGGGAAGGGAGATTTCCCCGGCCGAGGGCAGTGCCGCCCGCGTCCCGCCGGCACCCAGAGCGACGCTGAGGCACCGGGAGGGACGGACACGCACGGGAACCTCCGCTCCCCAAAAGCTGTTGTACGTTGTAGTCCCTTTTGGTCTGGAAAAAAAAAGGTCTTGAGAAGGTTCACAAGGTAACAGAAATAATCGCAGTTTAAAGACAGGCGAGGTAAAACACGGAAATTTTGTGTTTTTGTGAAATTCGGTTTCCGCAAGCTCCGCTGAAGCCCCACGTCTAACAAGCCAGAGCGTTTCTCCTCCAGCTTTCTGAAACGAGTCAATGATTAAGTTCTCTTGCCAAGTTCGTTCCCTCTCCCACAAGGCCAATGTCACTCGGCTTCCAGGGAAAGAGGACCAGGGAGCACAAGGGATACGTGGAAAACGAGCAAGGAACGGCACAAAAACCATCGCAATAGGCTCCAATCCTCCGCTGTCCCAACCTCCGTGCAGTCCTTTACGCCACGGCGAGGTTATTAAACCAAACGTAGTGTTTATCTCTCATTTACAGAGCCGTTAACGACCTCGCAAACGAACCGCAGCCTGACGCGGTGAAGTGCCCCGGGATGATGGGAAACGGAGGCATCGCGGCATCGTTAGCCGGGGGGGCATCACGGCTAACGGGGCGGCCAGCGCTCGCAGCTCGCGACAAGCCGGAGGGAGAGGCGAGACGACGAAGCGCTGCTTTCCAAGTCGTCACCTTCTGCCAAGGGATCCCCACGCCGCTGCGGAAAGAGTCCAGCTGAAAAGGCGGCCCCAGACGTCCCTCGACGGCGGGCGAGAAACCCCCCCCCCCATCCCTTCGACAAGCAGCGCCCCAGCTTTTACTACTTACAGCCGCAGCCCCGTCTCTTAACGCGCTGCCAAGGCGTAGTCACCTTGCTGGGTGCTCTTCCCCCACCCATACTCTTTAAGACAAAGCAAACGCGATTTTAAAATACGCGTACGTGACTTAGAAGTCTTAAAATAACGACTTTGAAGGGGATCTGGCTGTTCCGCGAAATACGATTTTCAGAAGCTACCGAAGTCGCACCGTCGCTTCAGGAAGTTTTTACTCGTATTGAGCAAACGCTTTTCCCTTCCAGACAGAATCCCTTTTATTCTCTCCGTGTTTCGTGCTCTTACCACAGAGCGAGATCAAATTACCCCTAGCGCACAAAGTTTATATCCTCGACACCCATTAAATGTTTTCTTTTCGGTTTTTAGGTTTTATTAACGTTTACTTTTATTCCTCCAATTTTCTCAGGCTTCCTCTTACTGAGCTCATTGATAAAAACAGGCGAGAAGCCGCTGAAGACCAGGGTCTGCTAAGAACATCGGCAACGCTTTAAAACACGAGGGGTTTTTCTGAGTGAGGAAAACCAAATCGAAAAAGGATCGGGGACGAGCGAGCAGAGGAGATCCAAACCCGCTTGCGAGTGAATTTACATCAAACAAAGGCAGCGAGGGAAGTACCAAACATTTCCTCGGCGCTCTCTCTCACGGCATCCACGGTTAATTTATCACCCACCTCCCGAGAGAACAGCGAAAGAAAGCGACGGGGAAAATAACTTGCTAAAACTAAAGAGTTTCTCACTCCCGGAACGGGGTCGTTTTGTAAGGTTTTGTTTGTCTCCGGCTTCAACGGCCAAATTATCCCTGTGACCCTTGGAAAAACTCTACAATAATCCCCATCGATTTTCCCAGTTCTTCTCGCTGAGGGATGATATAGTCAGGACTTTACCGGTATTTTAATGTATATCAGGATAAACTCCAGAGTTGGAGGTAAACCCTGAAACCAAAATTAAACGGGTAACGCACAGCTTTCAGACGCCGTAGGGGGTTCCAAGATGGACCCGGTCACTGTCATCGGGGCCTCTCCTGATGGAAGCCCCTGTTTATCTTTACATCACCGTTCACTGAACTTTTGGACCTCTTCCAGGTCTGAGGACACGCAGCTCATACTCCAGAAAGGGGGAAATAATTAAAACACCCATTTTTTGACAGCTGAAGGTGCGTTCATAAATCGTAGCAGCAACAATAGGAGTTACGAGCGCGCGTATGAAAAAGGAAACGGCCCCTCTTTCTCCGGCATCATCTTCTTTTTCCAGCGTTCCGGCAGATTTATCTATTATGCAAAAAAGAAGGTGCGCTGGGCAAACCTCGCAACAACAAAAGCATCTTCTGGGGAAGAAAGCTGGAAATTATAATTTCCCCGTAGGGCCGGCATTGAGGGATTTGCAGAGTCTGCAAGAATCCTGCCGGGAATCGAGGAAATCTCCATTTCAATGCAGGCTCTGCCACAGGACCTGCAGGAATGCCGTGTCCTCTCCCGGCTGCTTTCCCCACGCTTTCTGCGGCGGACAGGATTTAAGGAAAGGATTCCTCCAGAAATCCATCCGGTGCTCATGTTTCTAAGCCAACAAACCCCCAAAACAGAAACTAAACCACGTAGGTTTTATTTTCGCGGTACTAATAAATATTTGAAATATAAACAGTTAGGCATATTTTTATTTTCCTAGCAGAAACTTAAAAAAGGAAACAGCCCAGATTCCGAACATACCAACGACAAACGTCTATTTTTAACAGATAAAGTTCGAATTAGCGTTCCCACATTTCGCCGCTCTCCCAAGGATTTCTTAACCCGCTGCATTTTCTTTTCACCATTTGGTACACGTCTTCCGCTGACTCGATCCACTCAATTCCAGAAATCCTTCTCCGACCATAATTATAAGGCAGCCGTCACCAGTATTAGAGGATAAGGTTTTACATGAAAGTCCCCTCAAGTAGTGAAAAACCCTATTTGGAATAGTTTTGGAGACGATGCCTAATGGGCAGCTTGAAGTAATAAGGGAAATAGTGAACGAGGTCCAATTTACACCCCAGCACAATCATCGTAATTAGGGCTCCGTACAGCATCCACAGCCGCTCAAGATGTAATTAAAACACCATTTTGACCCGCAACGTAAACAAAACCCGCTGCTCGGAGCGCATCTCTCCAGGGTGAGGTTTTTATTACCGCTATTCCTTAGCAAAAATATTAAAAGGCGTCAGACCTACCCGGGAGCAGCCCTGCTCTTCCCGCGGTTTTCCCATCCCACCCCACTACTACTCTTAGGGATAACCCTCGTTTGCCTCACCCGACCTCGGAGGGACCCCGCTACGGCAAGGGACAGGAGGGGAGCGCTTGGGTTTTACTGACCTCTTGTTTTTAGCAACTCTGTGCCCGTTACGGGTAGGAGGTGAGATACAGAACATATTTGCTTTAGGCAGTCATACTGTAAAGGAAAAAACAGAGAAGGACTATTACACCAACAAAAAACCCCCCAAAAAAGCGTAAACGCGGGGCTTTGAACAGCAACGGGTCAATTTGAAGTGTCAAGGAGCGCGTTCGAAAAGCCAAGATGGAATTCGACCGGGAACCAGAAACCCAGGCACTCCAGTGCCGCTGTCGATCATCCCTGCTCAAAACCAACACCCGAAATCCAGCTATTCCTGGATTCTGGAATTCCTTAAAACCCTCAAAGCCGAGACTGCGCAATAGGACGTTATTTCCCCTTGATGTTAATCTGTGTTCGCAAGAGGCGCGAGTAAATGATTTAGGCTGGGAGCGCCGGTGCCGAGGATGCAGCGTGCTGTCATGGATACACGGCTGGCGGGATGCGGAGCTGACCCCCTTAAAGAAGCCAAATCTCCCCGCTCCGCACACCCCCGCGCAGCTCTCCGCAGCACCCCCGCGCCACCAAACCAGGCGAGACGCGTTTCGGTATTTTCTTTCAATGAATAATGGAAAATAAGCAGGTAAAAACGGAGCAGCGTGAGCCTTGTTTTGCTCCGAAGCGTTGAAACGCGCAGCAAGAAGCGACCAGGAATAGATCGGTTGCCGTTCTTCAGCACCGAAAGGATCCTACGCCACGCACCCGCCGCCAACCCGGTTTATCGAGAGTTTAAAGCAATAAATGAGCTTTGCGTGTATCCGAGTATGAACGTCCCTGACCGCTTTCTGAAAGGTTTCGGGATGCAGCTATCAGACCTGCTGCCGATTACGACGCGTCTGTGAACGAGAAAAGAATCGGTGAGCGAAAGCAATCCATCTTCCCCGTGTATCAGCGTTAATATACGCCGTATTAGCGATACAGCACCGTTTTCATATGGGAAAGCAACCCTCGCAGCGCACGCTGAGGGGTTTTACCTCTTCTCATCATTTACCAGATTGCCGTCCTTGCTGATTTTCTACCGCAACATTCCTTTTCGAACGGTGCCCGGTACCCCCCGTTGTACGCGTCACCGTTTCGGATGACGCCAAAAGCAACCTGCGCTGGTTTAACGCGTTTGCTTTTGAGGAGAACTTGAATTTTCTTCCCTTGTCAGGGAAAACTGGAAACGCGAGGATTGACAATACGCTTCCTCTCGATGAGAGGGTTAAGATAGGAATCCCCTGCCGTAAAACTTGCTACGCGTAAGGAGAAGCAGCAGCTCTCGCAGCGCAGCAAGAGTTTAAACACATCGAGCACCTAATTGTACAGGACCTAGAGGACAGAGAAGGATATTTAAAATTTCCCAGAAAGGGACCAAGTCTGTCTATACCTCCTAAAATTAATCGGCCTGATCTGCCCTCGGTAATGTATGCTGCCCTAAATATGAATAAGTAGTTCTCAAAAGAGGGGTGCATAAATTAGCTCCCCATATAGCTCAATGCACACACGCGCTCTGGCCGTAGGTCCCGGTAACGTTTTCTGCTGTTCCTACAAGAAAAAAACCCCAGTTTGCATATTCTGGAAATTGGTGCTTAGTCTGAATAAGAGTAACTGGGCTGATGATTTTAGCAGTTCTGCCGTTAGCTACGGCAGCCGATAGTTAAACTGTAAGTTTTCTGATGCACTGATTTATAAACATTATATTCCAGCTGACTATCTAGAAATATAAGCCCGGGAGTATAATAAACAAGTTATAATTGTCTTTGCCTGTCATCGTTCCCCGAGAATCTAGAAGTTAGCAGAAAATTTAAAAAGCGATTGCTCTCTGTGACAAATACCACGGAAACATAAAGCATTAAAGAGCCTGCAGCATTTTGCAGTGAATTAAACTCCAATTCCTCCCGTGCTGTGAAGTACACCGGTAATATTACACCCATTTTAGAGATTACAGCACTTTTAAAATTCCAGCCACAAGGAATTTAGGTTTCCAACTTCCCCTGACATCGCAGTGCCCAATTTCCTCAGGCTTCACTGAAAACAGACAGGAAAAAAAAACCCCATCTTTTATTACATAAGGGGTGACTATCACATTTTTGAACAGACTCCAGGAGTTCCAATCCCACGAATCTCGAATAAACGAGTCAAATCTGAGGTGACTAAGGTTACATTTTTTACATTAAGTATTCACGGAAGAAACTCCGGAGACACTTGTCTCTCACTGCGCCGTAGAATTCCTTCTCGTACGCTTCTCAGGATGCCTCCGTTACAATTAGCTTCCAAACACCCAGGTAATTACCCACGCTCTGCCTTTGGTTCAGCATTTGGTACCGTACGGACGCACGCGTTAAGAAACGCGCGCCGGCCCGATCTTTAAACGCTCCGAGCCGTTTCGGCGCACTTTAGTTTTCTTATAAGACGAGCAAATCACTGCCGCAAGCAGCTTCTGTTTCGTTCCCAGCCCTTCGGGTGGGAATAGCAGGAGCATCGTGCCTGCTTCTCCACCCCGCAGGGACGAGGCACGAAGAGCCGGGCGGCCCCTGCCCCGACTGCTGGAGGAACCAAAGTCCACGCACCTTCCTTCAGGGATTTCTTCTTTGTTTTTCTTTTTTTGAAGCTACAAAGATTACATGGGGAAGGAAAACGATTTTCTAACTCTTTTAGTGGACGCTCTTGAGCGGCGAAAGCAAGAGACTCGTGAAGGAGCGGTTTTGCACTTACATCCTCCTTCCCTGGGAAATTATTCTCCGCGACAGAAAGCCGATTCCTAATCGCGCGCCCAAAGCTTCAAGCGTTTTATCGCCGTTTCCATTTTTTCAGGAGGGGAATCGGAGAGCGCGAGACTCCCCACTTCCCCGCCGAGACTGCCTGGGGAGCGATAGAAAGAGGAGGAAAACCCAGATTTTGGCTGTCGGCCTCCCTCGAGTCACAAACCGACGGCAGCTGCAGGCGAGGGCTGCTCGAGAACAGCGTTGGACGTTTCTTCCTACGGGAGCACCGTTAAAAACAAAGTAAAAACATTTGCGTACGGTTTCTCGGTTAACTATGACTCAAAAAATGATTAAATCCACCAAAGTAAGTTCCCCTCCTGTCTCACGTCACCGTCACTCGTGCAGCATCGATCTGTTTTCACGCCCTTCCCTTCGCACGGGCAGGAGGGACGAGACAACGCCGTGCCGAGGGCGCTCCCAGCGCTGCCCCGTCCCGTTTCTGGGGCAGGGAAGCGTTTTCCTCGCGGCGGCGGGGACTCGCACCGTCCCGGGCCGCCCGCCCTCCCCTCCCCCTGCGCGACGCAGGATTTTCTTGGAGCTTTTTGCTTGAAATCATTTCCAGACTCGCATTCCCTCGACCGCAGCGGGAGGAGGAATACAATGGGAGGCAAAGTGCTCGCTTTTCGGGGAAGGAGGGGGAAAACTTTCCGGGGCTGGAGAGGGGAGAAGAGGATGCGGGGAAGGAGCTCGGCAAACACTTGCCGGGTGGAGGAGAAACGCTGTTCTCCGTCTGGAAACGCCGCTCCCGATTTACCTAGACAAGGAGCAGCCGCCGCAGGTTGTTTTGGCCTGGTTCAAACCCACAGATATCGCTCATCGTTTTGCTGTCCCGCGTACCGTAAAGGTTATTTTTTTTCTGCTGGGGAAAGGTGAGGAGAGGTAAATCAGACACGAAGGCTACACGCAGCCCGGGCCCGGGGGGAAGGCCCGAGATTTACGATGACAGCAGATGCACAAAACCAGGTCGATTAATACCACAGTGGGGTGCTTTTTTTTTTGGGGGGAGCAGATTTCAGAAAGAAGTAAGAGAAAAAGGAGAAATACACTCAACTACACACGGTCCTCTCAGGAAGCAGGTCTGAACCCGTAGTGTCTCCCCAGAGGCTGGCTGAAAAGCCTTCGCTTTTAACGACAACTGATAAAAAAAAATAATAAACGTTGACAGTTTTCTTAAGTTCTCCAACAATTTCATAGCGTTCCCTTCAGAAAACACCCGAGAAATCGTTGTCCGAAACAAGAAGAAAAAAAAAACCAGCTTTTTGCAGGTGAATGCATCATCGTGCGCAGATCTCTGACCTTTCCGTCAAAGCCACAACGAATGTTTCAACTACTTATGGTAGCAGAAACAACTTTCAAACATGCCCTGAATGTAAACTAAAGTATTTTTGCTCTCCGCCTGCAGCCAGCCCGTCCTACGGCCTCCGCGGCTGCTCCCATTAGCCGCAGGAGAGTCTTGTTTTCACAGCTGATTTTCAGTTCTCTCCGGACAGCAGTAAAAACGACAAAAATCGGGTCAATTTGCTGCCACAGAAGGCGAGGAGCAGAGGCTGGGGGGGGGGGCAGGCACAGGAACCGGGGCTCAAAGGAAAAACATTGGGAAGTTCAGAGGGGGACAGAGCAGCCCTCACGTATTCATCCCGAGCCGGTAACCGTGCTGTTATTAAGCTCCGGTTTTTATACCCCACGGGGAACGTGGCCGTGGGGAGCACGAGCAACGGCAAAGGTATCTTTCGCCCTAATAAACTCAGGCCTGCGGGGAACAGGTAACCGAATTTTTCAAGCTTTGTCACGTCCTTGCCCAGCCACCGCTGGTCAGAGGGTAGAAGGGCCCCGACGGAGGAAGACGAGGCTCCTGCTCGCACCACCACCGGCTCCAGGAACGCGCGATTACGCTGGCACAACCATGGCTTTAATTCCCCTTTTGAGGGTTTTGAAATGTTTCGGCTATCAAATAGCAATATTCGAGACAAATCCGTACCGTAACGGAGACCCAAACTGCCTCCCGACAACTCCACGCTACGTAGAAAACCCAAGCACAATTAAGAAATTTCGGGTGGCGGTTTCCGCTTGTTGGCTAACAGGATTTTTTGCTAACGGGGGGATATTTTGGGGTTTGCTGGGGTGCCGGTACCATCTAGAGAGCGACGGTTTCTGCGTGCCGGCCGGGCATCTGGGCCAGAAGGCAGGGCAGGCAGGGCAGGCCCCCGTAGGGGACGCACAGCGCAGGATGCTACGCACGCCGACTCACGTAACCTTTTCTTCTATCACACAGAAAGCAGCAGCTCCGGAGAAAAGCTGCGCGGGTGAGAGCTCTGCCTCCGCAGGGAACACCGAACGGGTGCAAGCTCCACGAGTTGGAGACAACGCGGTTCCGAGGCTGAACGGGCATCGCAGACGACCTGCGGCCGACGGACGACATCGAATACGACTCAAGAAAAGGCAAAGGAGTAACGCCTCCGCGCAGACGGCCCGCGGACGCTAGCGGAGAGCCTCGATACCACGGCAGCGCCTCCGAAGAGGGACTTTGCGCAGCCCAAACGAACACGGGCTGCGCAAGTCACGGACAAACAGGCGAAGGGGAGATTTGCTCTTTTATTATGGAACAGGGAAAGGTGCGGTCCCACCCGTAGCCGATTTACGAAAGCGCTCCTCAGGCTCTGCATCAGAACAGAAACGTTAATTCCCCCGATTACTCGAAGAAACGAACTCTCTGCAGAAGGAAGACGACGCTGGGGGAAAGGGGGAACGTGAAGGAGTCGTGTTTGGAGTCTGCTTACGCCGGGACGGGCGAGAGGGGCTCGTCTGACAGCTCCGGATGCCGCAGCCCTCCGTTTATTTACAGAGCAGGTACGAAAGGGGCAAGAAGAACAAAAGCTTTCCCCGCTCGGCTTCGCTAACAGGCCTGGGCTGGAAGGACCACCTCAAGAGATGAAACGATAGCTCAGTCTCCATAGCAATCACTTGCTCTGCCGATACCGCCAATAAGATTGCCGACGCGCGGCCGCCGTCCTCGCGCCGGGGACCGCTCAAGCCCCGCTCGCGCCGGAGATTTTTGGCACGTGTCACTAATTCTGGCAGAAAACGTCATGAACCTCCCCTCTCCTCCGCGCCTCGAACTCCGTTAGCGGGTTTGAAACCATTTCTAACCCCGCTGAGGATCGCCGGGGCGTTTATTCTTAGCCTACGCCAACTTTCAGCATTACGGGGCTGTTAATCAAGAAGTCCGGGCAAACGCCGCTAAGGCAAGGCAATTAGCGGGCCGTGGTCTCACAGCTCGTCTCCCTGAAGCCCCCGGGACTCGGGAATTAAGGGACAAGCTTCCAGCCGCGCTCTTTTAGTACCCAAATTATGGGGAGAGGGAAGCGCAATAGGACCGAGCTCGAATCCGAAGCCGCTCACTGGCTAACAGCTGTATTTTAAAGCCGAGTGTTTTGACATTAATATATCCGTCCTGACGAGATAGCAGGAAAAGGCTGTGAAAATGTAAAAATAAGACGACAGCGGAAGAATACACGCTCAAAGCTCACCGGTTCATAGGGAAACATCAAGCTCCACACCAAAATACCTGTAAGAAGTCAGAGTGCGATAACAGAGCGGCTCACGCCTGCGATGGCAATCTGCCCATTTCTTAAATCAAAAATTCCGCTCTACTACAGGGTGAAATTTAGCCACTACTGAGAAAAATCCTACTCTGCTAACGCGACGATTTTGAGGCTGTATTTTGAATGTTTCTCTTTCCTATAAAGACTTAAATCTAGCGTTAAGTCTCTCACATCGTGAAAACCCAAGTGGAACGAAACGCCGAGTCGCAAACCATTCCCGTAAGTTGTTTTCCTCAGGGAAAAAAAAAAAAAGGAGAGTGCTCTGAAAGTCCGGCCTCATCCACGCAACGGGAGACACGTTCCACAGGATAACCGGCATAAAGCCCCCCATAAAACATTGCCGCTCTCTAGATGCCCCCCCAGACTTACAGAAATGGTCTCTTTCTACTCAAAAAAAAGACTTCATGGGATATTTGAGGACTAAATCCCTGCAGGATGCGGTATTATTTAGGGTTTCCCTGCAACGCGAGACGCAGCAGCGAATCCTTTTCATCCGCAGAGATTCCCAGCAAAGCCGAGGAATCTCGGGGAGAACGTGACATCGCAGGAGCGAGGCACCAGCTCGCGAGCGCAGGGGATGTTTACTTTATTTGTCGCCAAAACGTTTTCTGGTGCAAAGTATTTCTTTCGCACACGATGGACCCTAGAGATGATCTCCCGTCTGGTTTTTATTAAAGTGACGGGAAGAAAGGACTCGGTCAAATGTATTGTCGGAGAGAAAGAGGAGAAGAGTTATCGTGCACTTTCAGGTCACTGGATTTCTCCCCCGATATCTAAACCGCTGAATATTTTGGGAGAGAGAGGTGTGAATCTGTACAAATAGCGTTTTCTAGGGAAAAATGTGTAAAAAAACGTATACACCTACAGCAGACTTTACTTTCAGCCTCCATACCCTTACTCAGGGGACCCTGGCCAGGCTGCGTACGTGCGTGCAGGGGACAGGGAGGGACCAGCCAAGGCATCGCTTAAAATTTCACCCATTAATGCTCTGAAATAACGCACACGTTTGGCTTTAAGACAGGGGATGCCACGAGAATTCCCATCCAAATAAAATAACGAGGCTACCATGTTTTAGCCTCCATTCGTCCAAGCGTTCCTAGCTGCCTGCTAGGAGAAATCCGTTCACCACAACAACGAAGAAAAAGAAGCGGTGAACTTCCAGCTCCCAGCTGGCACAAGGCGGTGGGTGGGCACCAAAGCGGCAAAATAGTATTTGGCAAAAGCTCGGGTGCTGCCGGGGAGCGTTCAGGGGAACGAAGGTGCAGCCAAGAGGGATCGAGTCCTCTCCTCTTTCTGGATCCAGAACGCTGCTTCCCCTCCTCACCCCCCGCTACCCCTTCTAAAAAAAAAGAGGGAAGAAACCGTGGATCGAGAGACAGCGACTCAACGCTGACCGGCTCCAGAAGTTGCGTCGGTCCGGGTTATAAGCGGACGACCTGCGGCAGCAGGAGCTGAGGCAGAGCTGGGGAGGTTCGAGAGTAAAAGATGTGATTTTTTAAAATCTCGATTTTAAAAATCGAGAGATTGCTGCCAAATGCCAGCTGCCCGCGCGTTTGAGAGGGGCCGTTCACCTGTCTGAAGTTAAACAGCAAATGCTGTTGGATAACAATCAGGGAAAAAGTGCCCCATTACCTTGAAACATTAATAATCATTCTAGAAACAATAATAATCATCATAATTCAAAGATCAGCACAATTAGTTTATGCATCAAAGAACTGCCAGCAAAAAAGTTAAATATTTTAGTGTTCAAATGTAAACAGAAAGCTCAACACAGCCATGGGGATGAGGAAACAGCAGGAAAATGCCATCGTTATGTCCCCCACTCGTCCCGAGCCCAGCACAGGCGAAGGGGTGCCCCTCGGCACGGCACCCCGACAGCCCGGCACCCTCCCCGTGGCGCGGGCAGCCCCCACGGCTACCACCACCGTTTGAGAGCACGACTTCGGCCACGGCCACTCGAGTCCCTCCCACAGAACGAGTCCGCGCTCGATATCCAGTCCTGCTGCACCTGAACTTGGGGGAAAGGCCAAGCCAAAAGCCCTCCCGCCCCAGCTTCCTTTTGGGTCAAATTGCTACTATTCAGCGACACAAGAAAAGCTACGACGGTGAACAGCTACGGCCGGGTATCCAGATACTGAAACGGCACCAGAAATCCACCAGAAACGGGATAGACGGAATTGTGGAAAGCAAACGGAGGGAAAAACCACCCCCAAAGGAAAGCTGGCGCGCCGGGTGTGAATATCAAGAAAACTACAGAGCCCACAGAAACCAAAACCACGACCGCACGCCCGGAATCACTCACGCAAAAAAGGCAAAGCCAAAATACTACATAAACGGTAAATACATTTCGAAATTAAGCTGCGAGCAGCAGACAAATGAAAACTAGGAAGAGAATTTGAAGAGCAACGAACTGTAGTTTATTCAGCTAATGTATTTTTAATGCACCGAGGAAAAACTTGGGAGCTATAACACGTCGTAAGGCACCCATTTGATACCAAAAGCCACGCAAGTTCCTTTCACCAGCAGAACATCCCCCCGCCCGGCGTTTTCCCCTCGATAAACCGGTGCCGAGGGGACGAGCCCTGGTCGGCAGCAGCAGGCCGGAGCACAAGTTTGCCATTTCCCAGGGAAGGACACGCCGGTCTGGGCTGACGGAGCTGCGGGCTCGCTCCCGCACCGTTCGCGACGCCTCGCCGGGCGGCGATGGAGGTTTTTAATCCTGACATTGCAAACCCTCCGGCTTCCCCTCCGTGCCTGCGCTTCCAGATCCATCCGAGGGCATCCCTGCCTCTTCCCCGGGAGGAGGAGGAGGAGGCGGAGTGGACCGGGGCGGTGGGGGACACCCAGGCCGGCGGCAGCTCCGCAACCGAGACAGCAACACCGAGTCACGGCAGCGCGAACCGGCGGCCTCTCCCCGAGCCCCCCCCTCCTCCTCGCCCGGGAGGAGGTGGGGACGAGCTGGGCGCTTCCCGGAGGCGGCGGGGACCGGCGGAGGAGGAGGAGGGCGGTGGGGGTGGGGGAGGAGGTACCGGCGCCCCCTCTTTTCGGCCGGGGGGTGTGGAGGTGTAGGGGGGTGTGCGGTGCGGGGGGGGAACGGAGGGCGACGTCTCCTTTTGGGGAGGTACATTGTATTCCGGAGACGTGACCCGCAGCCGCCGCACCGGGAGGGCTGTCCGGGGGCGGCGGGGCCGGGACGCGGAGAGCGGGGGGGGGAAGAGGCGGCCGGGCCGGTGCCCGGGGAGGGGGCAGCCCCCCCCGCCCGCCGCCGCAGGTAGCGGAGTTAAGCGATTTAAAGCGAAATTGCTGCATTGTAAGAAACTCACCGTGATGTTTGAGCAGCAGTCGGCGCGGGGTCTCCCAGACATCCCCGCACGGGCTCCGGAGGCAGGACCCCGCCAGGCACCGACACATAGGGGTTCAGCGCGCTGCCTGATCGCCGTCCCCGTCCCCACCGACCCGCCGGCGGCCCGCGCGGGGGGCGGCGGCGGCGGGGGCACCCCGGGCGGTGCGAGCGAAAATTAACGCACAGCCTCCCCCCCCCCCCCACCGCCGCCAGCCCCCACCCCCCCCGTCTGCTGCATTTGCATACGCCACGCCCCCCTCCCGCCACGCCCCCCCCGGGGAGCGCCCAGCTTCGCCCCGGGCCCGGCCTTGCCAGGAGCGGCCCAGCAAAGCCCGGGCCGGGGCGGGGGGAGGCAGGGCCGCCGGTCCCTCCCCGCTGGGGGATGCTCGGGCCCGGGAACGCTCCGGGTTTGGCGGGGGGGACACACACACTCACCTGCCGAGTCACGGCAGCGGCCGGGAGGGGGGGGGTCTGCGGAGGGGAGAGCACCCCGAGTCACCGGCGCTCAAATCCTCTCGGGTGCTGGGTGCCCCGTTTCTGTATCAAATGAAGAAAAATCTGAAGGTTAACGGGGTCTTAGGGGGGCTGGCAGGCTGCGGGGGTAACCCCCAAGCGGGGGTTACCTGCAAAGCATCGTCTGGTGGGGGGAAAGAGCTCACCCCCTCGCCAGAGCAGCCCCTCGCCGTGGTTCGTCAGCAGCAGAATCGGACCCCGCTGGGAGAAAAAGGTGTTTAAACGCAATTAGTTATTTTCTTGATTGAATCCAGCAGAAGATGACCACCCGGCAGTGCTCACCATTGGGCCAGCACGCACCCCGCTTTTTTAGTGTGGGATGCTCCACCGAAAGCTCGGTACGGGCATCGATACGGCAACGCGCGGAGAGAAAACCCCCCAAACCGCGCCGGCACAGACCACGGGCAGTTCCGAGGACCCCGGTTTTTAATTACGGTTGCCTACTTTTTTCTTTTTATAGATAAACAAACCAATAAAATGCTCTCAATTACTTTTAATACACTTGGGACTGCGTCACCCGGGCAAAGAGCAGACGCACAGGACAGAAGTGTTATCGGGCTGATTTACATCGTCAAACAGTTAATGACTTTCTCCCCTAGAATTTGTCGTCTAGATTCTGCCGGCGTAAGTCACGCCTTCGTAAAAGAAATTTCTCCAGCTAATTCCTGAATCCTGGATGAAAAACCAGAAGGCCTGGAATAAAACCAGAAAGGGAGGAGCGGGTCTGCCCGCGGTACACGTACTCCTCGGTACTTGTTTGTCACAGGCGCCGCGGGTCCAGTCCTGCGTTTTAAGTTTTGCGACTTAAAACAGGCAGAGGGGCGTTGGGAAGCAGCGCTTCAGGGATTTAACACTTATTAAAAAAAAACCTACACAGGATATCTTTGTATCTATCCGCTTACAAAGAAGAGAATTGTATTTAACAAGTGTTAGCACACTTGAAAACTGCTTCCCGCTCAAGGCAAGCTGGGAAAAAAAAAAACAACCCTCACATTTGCCGGGTTTAGGCTGGATTTTTGTTGGGATAAAGCCCCAAACGGCGCTGGCCCGGCCTCCCCGCCGGCACGCCCGGGCAGCCCAGCGCCCGGCCCAGCCCAGGGTCCTCGACATCCCAGTTACAAACTGGTCGAGCCGGCGAGGAGGCTCCGCTCGCGATTGGCGAGGTGCAGGCAGGGGTAGGCAGGGCCAGGCGCCTTGCCCGCGCCCTGATTAGGCGGGTTAAATGTGATTGACCAGTGCGAGTAATTAATCTGCGAGAGGCCGGGCTTGGGGCTTTGTTTATACCCCTGGATTGGCTGGATTTGAATTGGATATACGTTCTGTTTGTACCTGGGTGGGACCTCGCGGGGGTTTATTTTGGTGCATTACGCTATAAAAGCGCGGCGCCAGCCCAGCCGAACGCCGTCGCCGTCCACCGCCGCTCTCCTTCGCCGCCGTGGCTCTGCCAGAACGCTGGGCCTTGCCGGGAGCCGTCGACCGGGTACGATGCCGGAAGAGGATCAGGACTCCGGGCTGTTTTATCGGGGAGGGAGGGAAAAGGGAGATGAACCCATCAGTAGCACTTACAGAAAAAAAAAAAAAACCCAAAACATTTAATCCACGCACCCTCGCGCTCGATTATTTCCTCTCTTTCGGTCCCACAGCACCGAAACAAATGGAGCGGAGTCTGCCATACCTTAAAGAAAAAAAAAAAAAGGCAACCCACTTGGCAGAAAGCCACCGTAAGCGATAATTCGACTAACCCACGGGACAAGACGCGCGTCTTTCCTTGAAGGATGTTGCTATCAGCGGTGCCCTCAAAACACGGGCTTGATTTCCAAGTGGGAAGCGTTAATGATGTCGTCGCGAGGATGATTTTTGTCTCTCACGACAGCAACTTTACAGTCAAATGTGGTCCTCAGACAGGAAAAAAAACCCCTTTGAGCGTGGCCGATACGCGGAACTTCGCTGCAGCGACGCGCCGGAGCGTCAGACAGGTTTCTGTCCCAGCTCGGCGCTCCCTCAGGCCAGAAAACCTCCCCAGTTCGGCCTCTTCCAGCCCCAACAGCGGCCAAACCCTTCGGCAGAGCGAAACGACCCTCCCGTACTGCACTCACACCAAAGTTAGGTAAAAACCCTCTTCTTAAGAAATAAAGCGTCACGCAGGGCACTAATTAATTAGTATGATACCCACGTGGGCCTGAAAGCTCACTCTGGAGAGGAACTTGGCATAGAGTAGTAACAAATAAAACCCCCAAACGCTGCTATTTCTAGGTTTGCTTAAAATATACAGCTGATGACTAACAGAATCACACACCATTTTTATGTAATAATACCCAAACGCTCAAAGGTTTGTTCATCTCCTTGCAGGTGATTCTTGCTTTTACCACTAGACTGCAGTAGCAGGAGCTGCTGCGACACCTTTCCAATTTAAAACATCATTTATTTACTTTCGGGTGATTTTTTTTTTCTTTTTTCCCTCCCACTTCTCCCAAATTGCTTTGCTACCATCCAGGTGGCTGCTTCATCAGCCAAACCGAGACCATAATGCTGATAATAGGGCTTCTTCACTGGTACAGATAAAGCATTATTACAATTAAGGATGCAGCAATGGCCTAGCACTCGTCCTGGGACAGCAGGGCAACCTGCTAAAAGTAATTTCCTGAAAATTGTAATATGAAAGAGATAAACAGCAGGGAAAAAACCCAAAAAGGCACTGAAAATAGCTTGGAGTCGGTGCTTAAAGAGATCCTGATGAGCTGCAACACCCTACCTTTTTTCACTTTGAACACAGGGTTTCTTGGTGTTTTACAGCCACCAGTTACTGAGAGGTAACAGTTATCCTGTGAAGCAGATTTCACACAGGAACAATCAAGTTGGATAAGTAACTTATCCAAAGCCAGCCTGCAAAATGCCCAGGCAAGAGGCACATTTGGTTGTTCTTCGCTTGAAACTTAGCTAACACTGTATACTCAGATTAGTCCTTTCCTACACTCTTCCTCACAGAGTTTTGCCCCACAACTCATGTTTCCAGCCCCTTCCCCAAGCCCTCCCACCCAACTCCCTCATGTCCTCTACCACACCTCCCCTCCATGCTCACCACAACCCTGCTCCCCCATTTCCTCCCCAAACCTCCCCCTTTTACCATCCCCTAGTTTCCTTAAGCCTTTATTTCACACACAACCCCTTCCACTCACCTCTCCAGGGCCACCTCTCCCACAGACACCTCACATCCCTTCAAGCCTCCTCTCCTTCTCTCCCACACAACACCTTCCCCTTACTCCCCTTACCAACACCCGCCTCCCCTTACTTCCCCTCACTAACACCCGCCCCTACTCCCCCTCACACCCGCCCCTGCCTCACAAACTCGCCTCTCTCCCACACCCCCTGCCTCCGCGACACCTTTTCCTCTTCCTCGCCAGTCTCCAACCGCCCACACCTCTCACCCTTCCCTTCCTCCTCCCAACAAAATGAGGCTGCCTTCCTGCTGCCTGCCTTTTCCCAGCCAGCCCTCCTGCTTCACGTGACGCCGCTGCTAGCCTCCGGGATGAGGGTGGGCCAGCCACGAGGGCGCGGCGGGCGCTACAGATACTGGCTGGGCGGCATGAGCAGGGCTGAGGCTGGTGAGGGCGGCGGCGCCTGGTGAGGGACCCCCCACCCCCCTTCCCTCCGGCCCTCTCAGGGCTCCCTGGTAGCCCTGTCAGGCTGCTGAGCCCCCTTCCCCTCGGGCTGAGGCTCCCGCCCTGGGGCAGCCCCCAAGTTCCCTCCTCCCCATGCACCCCCTCTTCCAGGGAGAGCCTCTCACTCCCATACTCTGGCCCCCTTGCAGCCTCCTGCAAGGCCAGGAGCAGCGTTTCCCTCAGGGAAAGCCCCCTCCCTCCCTCAGCCCAGCCCTAGGGTGGTCCCACAGCCTCCTGCAAGGCCAGGAGCAGCGTTTCCCTCAGGGAGAGCTCCCTCAGCCCAGCCCTAGGGTGGTGCCACAGCCTCCTGCAAGGCCGGGAGCAGCGTTTGCCTCAAGGAGAGCCCCCTCACTCCCCCAGCCCAGCCCTAGGGTGGTCCCACAGCCTCCTGCAAGGCCAGGAGCAGCGTTTCCCTCAGGGAGAGCCCCCTCACTCCCTCAGCCCAGCCCTAGGGTGGTCCCACAGCCTCCTGCAAGGCCAGGAGCAGCGTTTCCCTCAGGGAAAGCCCCCTCGCTCCCCCAGCCCAGCCCTAGGGTGGTCCCACAGCCTCCTGCAAGGCCAGGAGCAGCGTTTGCCTCAAGGAGAGCCACCTCACTCCCCCAGCCCCAGCCCTAGGGTGGTCCCACAGCCTCCTGCAAAGCTGGGAGCAATGTTTCCCGCAGGGAAAGCCCCCTCACTCCCCCAAACCTGAGCCCTAGAGTGGTCCCACAGCCTCCTGCAAGGCCGGGAGCAGCGTTTCCCTTGGGGAGAGCCCCCTCATTCCCCCAGCCCAGCCCTAGGGTGGTCCCACAGCCTCCTGCAAGGCCAGGAGCAGCGTTTCCCTCAGGGAGAGCCCCCTCACTCCCCCAGCCCAGCCCTAGGGTGGTCCCACAGCCTCCTGCAAGGCCGGGAGCAGCGTTTGCCTCAGGGAAAGCCCCCTCACTCCCCCAGCCCAGCCCTAGGGTGGTCCCACAGCCTCCTGCAAGGCCAGGAGCAGCGTTTCCCTCAGGGAAAGCCCCCTCTCCCCCAGCCCCACTCTACTCCCCAGCCCTCCAAGCCTGCGGGCAGGGTCTCAGCAGCCCTCCTCTGCTTCGGAAGGCAAGGGCACGCCTTGCGTTTGGAAGGGGAATCGTGGTACTTCTGTTTTCTTCTTTGATAAGGTACGGTTGATACAGAGCCGATACCCCAGTTGCGGTACTGGTTAGGGTTTGGTGAGTAACATCAAATCTTATTTAACTTTTCCTTTTTACATTTTGTTCAGGAGGCTCGTTGTCGTCACGCCCTCGAGTTTTGCTCTATTTGGAAACGAGACCGCCTTTAACTGGCCGTAAGGTCAGCGGCGGGCATGGACCAGTACCCTTTCGGCGACGAGAACGCGGTTCATTTGGAGATGCATCTCCTCGGATTTTCCGAAAGCCAGGGGTTGGTCTGTAGCGAGGCTCTCGCCCACGATTTGTACCTCAACACGAAAGACGTGATGTACGCGGGGCTGAGCGGCTTGGACGTGGTGCCTGGCCTTCCAGCCGCGGATGCGGGCAGCGATGCGCTGGAGGCCGATTTAAACGCGCTCGCTCTGTACCCGGCGAAGGACTGCGACTCTCTTCAGCTCCTTGATGAGTCTGACTCGCGGCCCTCGCAGCACGGTGAGTGCGCCGGACTCTGCGTTCTCCGTTATTTTGAAGGGTGCCTTGCAGATCAAAGCAGCCGGAGTTATTTAGTAGTTTTATATTGATGGTGGAGTCCGTTACGTGGGAATATTTTGGGGGTAAAGAGGTGGATATGTGGTTTTTTTTTAATCAGTAAGCACTTTGAAAATTTCTTGTTGCCTTTTACCTGTAAAACGACATTCAAATTGGTAAGGCTGTAGAAGATGACAATAATTGTAACACCTCTCTGACAGGAATTTCACTTTTGTCCTATTCTCTTAAAATTATACCCTAGACAGGAATATGCTTTTTGTTTCCGAGAATCCTTACAACCTCCTCTCCAGCTGGAAACGGAAAACGCGAAAGCATTAAAATGATAGATTTGCTAAATAAGTTGCAAACATCTATATTACTGGCTTTCCCTGAAGCGGAGAAGAGACATTCTGTTTAATTCTTTCTGCGTTTCAAATTCTCTGTGAAATGGATTAAGCAGAATGGGCTTTTTCTAGCTCCGCTGCTGGAAGGAGAGCGCCTTTAGTAAAACGCTCCTCTGGAAGGAATGGATAACTTAATTGCTAATGCGTATAAAAGCGCGCCCTGTTTGGGTGGCTTGAAAACAAAACAAATGAAAATCCGTAACGAGCAGCGCTCGAGTAAGAAAACGAGACTTTCTGCTAACAATTGGGGACTGCTTTTCTACTGATTCGCCAATTAATAACTGCTCGTAACGGCTCATTCCTAACTCATGGGCGGGGAACCTTGAATTGTCTCCCAAAGCCCAATCCAGCGGTAAGTGCGTGGGTCATCACCTCGTCACATTGCTGTAGGTAAAATACCGTGAACGCAGCGGTTTGGAGTTGCCTCATTCTCTCCCTCTTTTCCCCAGGAAAGAGGGGAAAATGGTAAAATCCGTTACAACGAGCTCCAAAACGGCGAAGGCTGTAACTTGTGTGAGGGTGGGACATGGGTTTAGGGGTTTGGGGAGACGGCAGAAAGAAAGCAGCTCCAGAGCTGCAAATCGTAAGAGGTTTGTGGGACTTTTGTACTCGTTTTTGTGCAGATACTCAGTCGCCACAGCCCACGGGCTGGAGCCCTCCAACAGCAACGTTATAAAAAGAGGCGTTTTTATTAGTGCTAAAGCGAGAAGCGTGTCATCGCAAGAGTAACCTGAGGATATCGCTTTCTCCCTCCCTTCAGAGCCGGCGCTTCCCACGCCGACGGGACCGGAGGAGGCTGGAGGAGGAGGAGGCGGATCTGCGGGGAGAGGAAGGCTTCCCCTCGGCTCTCCTCGGACCTCGCTGCCGGGCTGCAGCCGCTGCGGGAAGGTGTTCGGCAGCGCCAGCGCTCTCAGCAAACACTGCCTGACTCACAGCCAGAAGCGGGAGCACGTCTGTGCCATCTGCAGCAAGGCCTTTAAACGGTCGGACCACCTGTACGTACGCCGCCAAAAACGCGTGGAGTTGCTGCGGCCCCGTTTACCCTTAAGATTGGCTTCTGCACTACTTTATTTCCCAATTTCAGAAGTGGGAGCCTTTGTCGTGTTTTCAGGCTAGCAAACGCCGTGAAGTTAGGTTACAAAACTTCCCTAGCCGATGCAAAATAGCTTTGAGTTTTCCAGAGCGGGCTGGTGCAGGAAAAGCCTCAAAAGTATGTATTTCTGTCCAGCTGCAGAAAAATCTGTAATACTGAGCCCCACAACAGCAGCGAGTCTTTCTTTTTTCCCCTCTCGATGACTGGTGTGGGGGAGATGGTGTGGAAGGTGTTGGTCTGGTTTTTGGCAGCCGCTGGTTTAGGAACTGTGGCAAAATTTTGCTTATCGATGCAACCGCGGGCTGGAATCCTACGCTTCCCAGGGCTGTAAAGCTTTTATTACTAATTCTGAAAAGCTCTGGAAACACCAGCGGATTATTGTAGGTCTGGATTTTGGTGGTGATGGTCCGGAGCTAAGTAAAACACCGTTTTTGTGTCAGACCGGAGCGGTTGCCAACAAACCTTTTCTGTCCTAAAATGTGCCTTTGTGAAGTGACAGTCTGCAGTTTTACGCTCAGTTTCCCATTGGATTAGGTAAGGTGCCTGCCTAATTTTTTCTCTCTCTCTACCAATTTCCGCTCTACCTTTTTCTACCCTAAACCAAAAGAGAATCGTAAGCAGCCTTTAGCTTGTGCTGACCGGCATCACTGCGCGCGCTCGCCGGTAGAACTTGGGTTGAGATCCCTTTTGAGCTGTGTTCCCACTTCCTTCATCCTTGCCGAGCGCGGGGGCTGAGAGGCTGGAGAGATCCTGCTGGATTTGGGGAGAGTTTCCGATCCCTTGAGTGGTGTTTCTGGAGAGACGCCAGCGATGGTGATAGAGCAAGTGGGATTGTTCTGTGTCCCAGCGGGAAGAGCAGTTGGAGGGGACTTTAGTGAACCCCTTCCGAATAGAGGCCAAATTCTGCTTTGATTTATGTCCTGTGCACCATCTGTGCCTTGAGTAGAACCGTACTAAATAAAAGGAGCGCAAGAGCTGCAGTAGCTTAGGTGCAAAATGACTTCCTTTTTCAGCTGGAAAGGCTAATACGCAATGTTTTCTTCTCTTGATCACTGCAGGAGCGGGCACATGTTGACGCATCAGAAAATAAAACCTTTCGTGTGCCCGGAACGAGACTGCGACAAGAGTTACTGTGATCACCGTTCGCTGCGCCGGCATTACGAACTGCAGCACAGCTTGTGCGGCTTGAAGGAGGCTCCTAAGGAAGGTGCCAGGGAGGAATCCCTGCTTCTTCCCGCTCCGTATATCCAAGGCAGCGGGAAATCGGTGGACAGACTGGCTGCGTACTCCGAGTCGGGCTCTTTCCCGCCCAAAAGAGACCTGCTGAGGTGCGTTGTGAACAGCTTTGCGCATCAGAAGCTTCCCTTGGCTGCCTTGCCCTCCGCAGAGCATGCCGGTGCTGCCTTGACAGATTCCTCCCCAGCAAGCCGGGCCTCTTGCCTCGCATCTAACCGCAGCGGACTTTCGGAGGCTGCAGGAGACAACATATCGAAGGATCGCCTCTCTTGCCGAACGCAGCAGCACGCCGTAATAAATCCTGGCAACGTGTCTGTGATTGCGCCGGGTGAGAGCGTAGTTACCAATCTGACCGGTAGGTCTTTTATTTCCGAAGCCCAGCTCCCCTCGGAGCCCGCGGGGCTGCAGCGTTGTCCCAGCAGCGCCCTGCCGCCTTTTCCCGTGTTCAGAGGGCAGAAGCCGTCTGCAAACCAGTCGAGCGGTGACTTTCAGTGGATGAGAAACGTGCCGGTTTGTGCTAAACCCCAAAGGAACAGCGTCTGCCTTGCTCGCAAGCCGCCTGTCGCAGCGCAGGGTGTTTCGGAGGGGTTAGCCGGCCCTTCCTCCATGTTCTCAGCCGCGTACGAGCGTCCGGACGCTTTGTCTTTCCCCGTTGCGCCTTTTAAAGCCGAAGAGGACGCGCCGAGCGAGCCGCCCCTCGGTTGTTTTGAGGAAGCCTTTCCGTCGGCGAACACCCACGACTCCCACCCGTGGGAGAACGGCGGGGAGCTGAGTTTTCTGGAGGTTCAGCAGCGCGGTGCGCTGCGGGGCGAGACCAGGCAGCTCTTCCCGAAACCCCAGGAGCCTGCTGCGTGCCCGGAGCCGCTGCAGGGGCAGCAGCACCTCTTCCAGGTGATCGCCAAGTCGCAGCCGGTCCTGGCTCCGTCACCGCTGCTGGCTCCCGAGGCCAAGCACCTGCCAGCCAGCCCCCTCGCAGCGGGGTTTCAGCAGCCGCCCCCCTCGGCTCCCCAGTTTCTGCTGCCAACGGAGCACGAAGGACCTTCCGTGTACCTCCAAAAGACCGTACCCCAGCTCCAGGGCGTTTCGTCAGACGGGGAGCAACAAGGACCGCAGGCAACCCCTGCTTTTCAGCCCCCCGTGAAAGAATACGCGGGATTAAGAGACTCCTCTCTTCCTAGCCAGCTCCAGTATGGAATGCACGGAAGTGCCGTGGGAAGCCACTCTTCTGGGAGGTCGAATCAGCTAGAAAACAAGGCTTCTGCCTTTAAAAAGAAGAGTAAAGATCGTAGCACAGAGGCAGGCGGGAAAGCGCCGGCGGGTGCCGGCCGGTCTTGGCGTCTGCCTGCCGTCCGCAGGGAGAGGCTGACGTTCGGCCTGAGCTGCGCGGCTCCCCCGAGCCAGGTGGCCATGGCCTCCTTCTCCTCGGCTCCGGCGGCCGGGGGGACGCGCAGGCTGACCATTTTCAACAGGATTCAAGTACGTCAGCGTGCTCTGTCTTCGCTTCTAGCGGTCTGTTATCCGAGTTTGGGTCTCGGAGCCGTTTACTGTCTTCCTGCGCACTTTCAAGTGCTTTTTATTAGCTCTAGATTCGCCAGTGACAGTACTTGGCGCTTACACGGCACTTTACACATCCAGAGCGCTCTGAAAACCATTAACTAATTAATCCAGTGCCAAAGGTTTAGAAATAATTTAACGAGATCAAATCTTGGGATATTTAGTAATGTGATACGTAACCTTTCACCTGGCTTCTCGCTGGGCTTGCGCGCAGGTCAGCGATAACGAAAAGCTGCGAGCGCCTGAGCGCTCAGCGAGCTCGGTGCCTGTGGAACGGGAACCGCTTTCTCGCGTGGAAATAATTGGTGTCTCCTTGTCCGTGGGAGGGCAGGGAGATCAAGAGTCAACCTAAACGAACTTCTCGCCTTTAGAGATTAGCCTCTGGAGGTCAAAGTCGAAATTGAGGGTAGTCATGGAAGCTTGCGTTACGGATAAATGTGCTGCCGCTGTTTTGGGGACGAAATAGCTCGGAGGTTTGGGGTTGGTTTAAGTGCTTTTTTGGTTGTTGGTTGGATGTCAGGCTCACACGCAGATGTGAAGACATCTTGCTCTGTCCCGAGGGGCTTGCTGCCGCCTCAGGCGTCGGGCCACGGGGCCTGGCAGCCCTCGGGACAGGGAATTTCCAACGCGCGGAGGTTAAACCCGGGCTGCGTTGCTCCTGTTTCCTTTCTGGCTCCTCGAAAAGGCCCGGGAACCGCGCGTGGCCGAGGGATTGGAGCGTGGCCGCCCCTGCGTACGGCTTGCGATGGGAATAATGCGGTCTGATATCCGCGTTGTGTGAACGGGGGTTCCTGTTTGCACGTGCGCTTACAGCGTGCGCGCATGTATCGAAGTGTTACGAGGAGTATTTATTAATGACTGTGAAGATTTATGAGATCGGTTAATGAGCGTCGCTTTGCTGTGCGAGTGCAAAGTGTTACTTTCACGGAGAAAACAGCTCAGATGTTCCGTTTCTTTTTTTAAAGACAGAATGACTATATTTTAAAGCTTTACTTGCAGGCAGAATAACATCTGCTTTCGATTATTGTTTCTTTAACTGCAGGGTGGAAATATCTACAGCCTCACTAACGCAGCGAAGGAAGAAAACTTGTCGGCGGGGTGGTAAGCAGGTGGCACCGAAGTTTTGCGGGTGGTGTTTGGTTTCTAGAGCGCGTTTTAGCACCTAGTCAGGCGCATTTCTTTTCCCTCGGGGTTGAGGTTTAACGTAGCCTTTCCGTTTGGCTAGCTTTAGTTTGTGCTAATTAATAGGTGTTTAAATTAGAACCACGAGACTTTCAACCTGATTTCTAACTCACAATCGTAAAAATCCGTGCAGCGACTGAAGCGTGACAGGGAGGTAACTTGAGTGAAATGTTAAGACTATTAAGGATGTCATAAGGAATGACCAGGCTTGTTCTTTTCACACGTTACCGCAATAAAAGACCAAAAGTTCCCCGTGGAAGTAAAGAAATGGAAATCTAGAATAATGTTAAGGGATTCACCTTGTCGAAGGCTTCCCAGTGACTGGGGAGGGGTGTGGGCTTCACTCTCCATCTCATTCCTGGTGAGCAGTCTGCCTGTAAAGAGTATTATTGCATTATAATCGTGGAGGCAGGCCCTGAATTTAGGGTTTAAAAGCGAGGAGCTAATTTTATGGTTAATTATGTTTTTTAGAGTGAGTTTGTGACTCAATTCTCTCTGCTGCAGAAAAATAAACATGCTTCCCTCTTCTTTGGTAATTGCCACTTTCCTTTGCTGCAGGGGCTGCACGCCTCTGGTGTTTTCCCTGTAAGTAAATCGTGGCTCTGCCACCTCACTGCCCGGGCTAGGCAGCTTGCCGTTTACCGAGCGAGAAAGCAAGCTGCTCCCTGGAAAAAAGAGATTTTTATAATCTACGTCCTTCCGAGCAGCAGTGCAGTGCCTTTCCTGCAGTGTTGCGAGCCGTCGCAGGTAAGGGAGCTGCTGTCTCATTAAGAAAAAAGAATTTAATCGCTCTTTGGCAACAAATGAAAGTCGTGGTTTCCTGGTGAGCTCTGTGAAAATAGTGACCTGGTCCAGCCGGCCTTGGTCCTCTGTTTCCGTGTGGGAAGAGGTTCCGAGGATTCGCCGGGCTATAGGAGCGGCGAGGCAGTCGGTATGGAGCGCTGGGAAGCTTTCACTCCGTTTGCTTTCTTCGTCACGCGGGTAGAGAAATCGATCCGCAGGACTTCCGACGTCACCTTTCCCAAACGCTGAATTCACAGGGGGGAGTTATCCAAAAACGCTACGTTTTTCCGCTCCCAAAATGGGATCTTTCAGAAATCCCACGGGGTACGAAATGCGTGGTATTGAAAGAAAACGCTTCTGGAGTTCTTTAACGCAAGCCATTCTTTTTTGGTGGCACAGTTAAAAAGCGATGTATCTAACTTTGAAAACAATACTCGTACGTATCTGTTAATAGGTCCAATTCCTGTAACCGCCCAAAAGAGCAGCTGTCTTAACCGCATCTCTTATTTAAAGCTGTGTCTTTATCATGCTGTGGTTGATGTCCCACCGGGGATTTTTCTCTAGTTAACATCTTTTGCTGCTAAATGAACTGCAGAGATTTCCCAAGTAGACATGAAATGAGCTTTACGGCAGGAAATGCAAGCGTGGATCTAACGTTGATAGTGATTAAATTATTTTTTTTTAAAAGTGGTTCAACTTTATAATGTTAATTTTCCATTCCTTTATCTCCATTTTTTTCACTTAGCAATAAGACCGGTGCTGCTCCTGCTGATGGCAGCAACTGTGAAAGCGGCTTTTTCCGCAAGAGCTGCAGTCAGCTGTTTTATACCGAGAACGGTCTGGAGAGCCACGGGTGTTTTCGTGGTGAACAATGGCATTCACCACAAAGGAAGGAGGAACAGCAGGTAAAGGGAAACTGAATCCTTCGGTGCTTATGATTTAACAGGAATTTGAATTAAGGTCATGAGGATTCTTTAAAACCTGCCTGTAGTGTCTGGAGATAAAAGCTGTGGAGTAACTTACCCTTTCTCCTGAAAATTCGGGTGAGTACAAGAGCGGGATCCAGAATCACGGTGCTGTCAAAGCCCTTTGGGTGGTTGTTCCGTAGCGGATGTTCTTGACTAATTGTACTATTTTGAAAGCTGCCGCTGTTTCCAGCAGCGTTCCTTACTCTACAGCTGCGAAGCGCGGGTGAAAAGCGTAAGCCTGATAGCGTGAACCTGGGAGCTCAGTTTTGTAAAAAGAATAAGGAATCGGTGCGATAAGGGCTCCTGTTCTGGGCTCTCGCTAAATTATGTTGTGCTTAGAGAAACTGACTCGGCGTAGCAGCTTGTTTTGTGTAATGGAGAAACAATTCAGAAGTGACTTGAGAGAACAGTTCGCAAAGCGCTTTGACGTCCTGAGAGGGTGCCAGAAGATACACCTCGTACCCTTGTTTGTGTTTGCGGTAAGGTGCGCGGTGCGGGAGACGTAAACGCTCAGAAACTGTCGCTCGAGGCAGCCGGAGGCGGAAACCGTCCCTCAAAACCCGAGATGCCTTCGGAGGACGTAACAGTGGCTCCTCTGGTGATTCCTGTCTCGGTACCTGTGACGGCTACGAACTCGCGAGCAGGGAGCGAGGTGGGTGGCGATTGCGTTCTGCGCGTATTTTAATGATTTAGCGATAACGCCTTAGTTAGCCGACTTGGCTGGAGTCGCTTCTTTGAGCCAACTGGTCACCAGTGTGTGAGTTTCACTGGCTTAGCCAGCAGCTTAGCGTTATGACTCCCTTAAATCCCCCAAATTATATTCAGATAACACTGCAGTAACGGACTTGGTGGTAATTACTACAGTGATGGACTTGGTAAAGGTTCCAGGCTCCCTCTGAGTAATTTGTTGGAAATATGTAACCCATTAATCCCCTTGAGTTGCGTGACAGTAAAAGAGTATGTATGCAGGACAGCTACTTGGCATTAAAGCCTAGGAAAATAGTTGGAATTTCACTAGGCAATTTAAAGAATTTCAAGACGATTTCAGAATTTACTTTTTTTCCTTTCAGCGCTCTCTCTGACTACAAAAAAACTCGCAGGGGGTTCTTTTCAACAGCTCTCGTTCTCACGAGTGTGTCTGTTGGCTTCCCCGGAGTAAGGGCTAGAGCAGAGGGTCCTCTGACTGCGCTCCTCGCACCAGTTTGGGGATTTGGTGTTCATTATTGAGCTCGGAATAATAAATCATGACTCCGAGAGTCTAGAGGAAACCCAGATAAAAATCCTATGCAGTTTCAAGCTTTCTCCTGTATGTTTTCAAGTGCCTTGAACTTGTTCCGCTGCTTTTCTCTGATAAACAGGGATTTGACGGTTGGTTTGGAATTTTTTTGTCCAGGTTACTGAAAAGGAAAGCCCGGATGGGAAGGACCTCAAAGAAAGCTTGCACCAGAAGAAGCGAAAGAGGCAAAAGCGGCCAAAATCCCTTTTTATCCCACCTCCGCCGGCCCCTGAAGCCCAACCGGGGATGGGAGGATGTTACCAGAGTAACCTTCGTTCGCCCGTCTTGCTGGTGGATCATCTGCTGAGAGACTTGTTCCAGTGCTCTCCGTACACGCCGCCTCCGATGCTCAGCCCCGTACGGGAAGGATCGGGCCTCTATTTCAGCACTCTCTGCTCTTCCCCTGCTAACGCTGATCCCAACCAGCTGTTCAGTGCTGTATTAGGTAATAAAATCCTAATGCCTGCACTCGACAGATAATAGAACTGGAAAGGAATCCAGCTGGCTATCGTACAGGCTTACAGAAACAGAAAATTGACCCGTGGTCATTTTCTCTGTTATAAATTCAAACGGTATCCACCTTCCTATAGGATAAATTACTGCATTGTATGCAGGCCAGTGGGAATATGGACGTTTACGTTTAGCAGCCTAAGTCACTCGTGAACTGATTTTATTGTACCAGTTTGCGGTAAAAATTTATCTTAATGTGAGTATTAAAAAGATGTGGTGGTTCCACCCAAACAATCCTGCCGTAAAACTGCCGCAGCGGGCACCTGCGTGTCGGAGGCAGCAGCCCAGCGAAAGCGTTTTTTCCTCTGGGCTGGGCTTTTGCTCGCTGGTTTGTCATCTGTAGTTATTCAGAGATCGCAGCCGAGTTAAAGCGTTGTGCCTACAAATACGGGCAGGCCCCGGCTCCGCTCGTGCCTTCCAAAGAAGGCTTTAAAAAATAGAAATATGTGATTTCTACTTCGAGGTTCCTGGTGAGGAACAGGGGATGTAAACAGCCTGGCAGGGTTTTTGCTCCGATAGTGGCTTTCACTACCCAAAAGCGCAGAACTGCTCGATCCCTGCGTGGCTGACTTCTGACCCGTGGTCAGATGCAGCTGTGGAATTGTATCCGCATGGTCCATCTCGAGAGCTTCCGAGTGAAAAAGTGAGCAATTTCACTGAAATGAGGGAAATTCCGAGAGGATAGTTAGTGGTTTGTGACGATGAGGATGTGAAGTAAGGCGAAAGGACGGGCTCGGCAGAATGATTTTTATCTTGAGCATTTTTATATCTTTCAGGCAGAATGGACAGGGACTTTGGATTTTGTCTGATGAAGGATAACACCAAAATCAGCATTCAGCCGTGAGTTATGGCATAGCGATCAGAATAGTAGCAAACACTCGGAAAACGGGCGACGAGGAGTTTAGGGAGTCAGCCCGTGGCTGGTGCAAGCGCGCGGGCTGCGCAGGTCTTGGAAGTTGACATTGACCTTCTCCCTCCCGCGATCGCGTGGCCGATTCGCTGTCCTGCACCGCTGGTGAGATTAATAGCGGGTTTTTTTGGCCAGGTGATACCACGTGCTGGCCAGAATGAAGTTGCAACAAAATGCCCGCTGCTACCCCAGTGAAGTACTGGTTTTGTTTACTGGTTACGCTGATGTCATAAAGGTGCCTGCTTCCCTCGTTCTGCACGACGCTCAGACGTCCCTTGTCGTCCGTGGTGGCAGCCTTCTCTCTTTGCTGCTCCCTACGAGTCTCAGAGTGAACCTCACAAATTCTGTGAGGTTTTGAGGAAGGGAGAGCAAACTTTCTTGATTGAGGACAAAAGGATTCCAGGGATAGCACGATGAGGCCGTTAGTATTAAAACGTGGCTGTGAGCGTTGTTGGAGAGAGGAGGAGAGCTAGTAATGCTTTGCTGGGAAATACGTGTTGTATACGTACCGTATTTATGACAGCCGAGCCTTGCTCGTCACACATCCCCTCTTTCTAAGCGCGTGTGTACGTATCTGCGTGCTGTCGCGACGTATCTCTTCGCGACTTGCCTCCCTCACCTCCTCGTTCTTCTTACTTTAGACGCATCAACGTTGGGAGTCGATTTCAGGCAGAGATACCAAACCTCCGGGATAGATCCCATGCAGAACAGGATGAAGAGGGAGCATCGTTGGTGTGGAAGCCCTGGGGAGATATTGCAACTAACCAGGAAACGCAAGACAAAGGTTTCTTTAACGCTTTTCTTCCAAGGCCACCCCCGAGATAGCAGGGTTCAAAAATTCCACGTTTTCACAGCAGCTTTTTGTACGTTCGGATTTTCTCCCTTCTTTTCTCGACCACCTTCCCCCGTGGTAGCATTAGCGGGAAGGAGATGGCTCAGTTCTGGTGGAACAGTGAAGAAATAATAACTTACGCTCTCGGTAGCATCTTCCATGAGAAATGGTCGGGGGCGTTTGTGTCTGTCCCACCTCGTCCGCAGTGACCTTGGAAGAGGGGAGATTTGTCTCTGGAGTTATCGGTACCAAAGCTGCTCTTCAGGTAGAGACAGCAATACCCGGGTCGTTGGGACACCTGAGGTTTTTTCTGTGCCTTTTCTTGGTCCCCAGTCTGCCTCTGGCACTTGTTCTGTTCTCTGTCTCCTATCGCACCTTTTCCCCTTTTTTGACTGACTTTCTGTTGGTTTCCGTTGCATTTGCAGTAACGGAACTGCTCAACATGGCCTGCTCCAGCGCCATGCCGGGGGGAGGAACGAACCTCGAGCTGGCCTTGCATTGTCTGCATGAAGCACAAGGCAACGTTCTGGTAAGAAGCAGCTATTTGGTCGTAATTAATAAGGGGCTAGGACAGCCTTCGTCACTGGTGCGAGGTGGGAGCTGCTCCGAGTTTTCTGTTCCGCAGGCTGGAATCTGGTCTCTTTGCTAAACTCGCAGAGTTCTTGCGTGCTGCCTGTTGCCGCAGTCTGCGTTAACGTCTCTTGGGATTGCAGACCCTGTCCTGGCGTATAAATAAGGGCTTGTTTTGTCTCTGTAAATTATGTGACAATTTGGAGAATACAAGTACTGCTCCCCCCAATGCTAGGAGTGAAGGAATTGCCATATTAGATAAAACCCGGGGTCTGCTCTAGATAAATATCCTGTTCTTGACAACTGCAACGCCCCTGGCTGAGCAAACACCTCCAGCCTGGTCCCGGTTAAGCCCTGAGCGGCTCTGCCTTGCTCCGTGTTCTTTGAAGACGGGATTTAAATACAGCAGAGGACGCGGCGTATGCTGCGTCTCCACGAGGAGGCTCTGCGAGCACGTCTGCGGCGGCAGGGACGAGCCGAAAATGACTCCAGCGGAGAGAAATCTTCTCCTGGAGGTGGTGGCAGGTGGGGTCCCGCAGCTTGGTCCCCAGAGCTCCCCTGAGGTTCTCTTTTCTTAAAACGCTTCGGTGTGGATTGAGGAAGCCTTTCCATAAGCTCCGGTGGGCTGAGGTGATCCCAAAGCGCTGAACTAAGCAAAACCTTCCTGCGGTGGACTGAATCACCGCAGTAGGAAAATAGCTGAAAGCAAGAATTTACCTTTTTGCTCCTCCTGAGGGGGAATCTGAAGTCTTTTTATATTAAATCTTGCAGGAGGCTCTGGAGATGCTGCTTCTTGGGGCACCTCACAGGTCTGAATCCCATCCTCTGGCTAATTACCACTACGCAGGTAAACTGGAAGCAGAGCTTGTTCCTTCGCCTGGGCTGCTAACAGATACTGCAGTTCCCTTTCTGTATTCGCATTTAAAGAGCTTATTTTTACAAAAAAGTGTGAAAAACAATTTGTGTTCTTTGGGGCGGGGAAAGTAGTAGCAAAGCACTTCAGTTTTAGTCTGTTTACGGTGCTTTTTTACGCGGGGAATGCCTCGTTCTCGTGCTTCAGCCCGCTGCTTTAACGTGCGCTGCCCTGCAGTGACACCCAACGGGAGGAGCACGCTGAAATGTGGCAGTGCCGAGCGCTCGCTGCCGTACGCTCTTCCTTTCAGCTGTGCCCGTGCTTTACAGCGCGCGGGGCTTATCTGCTGGCAGTAATAGCTGCTATCGCTAATGAATTCATTGCTGTGTTTGATAATTGCTTTCTGAAGGAGGAGGGGTGTCGATGCGTGAATAATAAATTGCGCTGATTTCTCTTAGGCTGTGGGTGATCTAATAATTTGCGTGTTGCTGTTTATTACTAGGTTCGGATACTTGGACGCCTCTCGAGAAGCAGTTGTTTGAAAAGGCTTTTCATGTACACAAGAAGGATTTTTACCTGATACAGAAGCAGGTAAAGCCGTTAGACCGAGGTGGATCTATAGGGCTGTTAGCGTTGGCACTTTTAACCCAGAAAGTTGTGTTTTGAATTGTGTGCTGGAGTCCTGTGTTTGCTTCTTAATGCTAAAAAGGCACCGGTACAAGACATTATTTGCCCTAATGTATAAAACCACGGAATATTTAATATCTCTGGTACAAAACACCAGAGATACTAAAATACTAATGAAATGCCATGCTGACTGCCTGCCTGAAACGTACAATTCTGCCCTTCCAACGCTTCTTGACAGCCTTTTCAGAAGAGGAAGGTTTGCCTTCTGTCTGATCTCACCCGTGCGTTGCGCTGCGATAACGGGAGAGAATGGGGGAAAGGAAAACTCTGCGAGATGGATTTGTTGCGTATCTGTGTCTTCAATGTTTTACGACAGTATTTCCATTATAGATTGCTTCTGGTTTTCTCACAATAGGTTCAGACTAAGACTGTATCCCAGTGTGTTGAATATTACTATATCTGGAAAAAAAAAAATAGGATTGAGTACAGTCAAGCTACAGAAAAAAAGGTCAAGAGAAACAAGAATGAGGTGGAGGAGACTGGAGAAAAGGTAGAAAAACTGCTGGGGATTTGTGCGAGATGCTGCTCCTCATGAAAATGTCTTCCGATGCTCTCTGAAAGGTGCAGCAGATGCTGCCCGGGGAGGGGTTCTGGTTTTATGCTGCTGCTGCTTTGATAAACTTATTCTGTAGAACAATTTTGAAACAACAAAGCAGTATTTCGTAGTTAGCACCATTGCTAAAACGTCCTGTCACTCTTTACAGACGGTATTTGTTCTTAACGTGCTGGCACCCTTGCCGATTTAAATAAGATAATTCCCAACTACTTACTAACATTAATAATTCGCCTTAAACTTGGTGATGATTTTCAGGGATATTCTGTAACATCCCATAAAAGGAACCGCTGGTGACGTGGCTCTGCACGGGGATTGCTAAAATGTTCCTTGCCAGTAAAAACAGGAGTGTGGTTCACAGAAATACTTTTTTTTTTTATTATTTTTGTGATAGAAACTGGGTAACCATGTAACTTTGGTGCTCAGTAATTCCACACTTTAAACCTGTTGTATTGGAAAGTGCTATTCGGCTTAGAGTAGTATAAATCATGTTTTTTCTTCCAAGGTCTGTGTTTTCACCCCATCCTCTCAGTCGAATGAAAGCAGTTTTTCGGCTGTTCAGAGGAGTTCAACTGGGCAGACTTGGGCCGAGCTATTTCACCGCTGGATGTAGCGCGTTCTAATTGCCTGGGCAATTTGGAGATTTTTTTCAAGCTAGTTTTGTTACTTTAGCTACCCATCTTCCTGAAGAGAAGGAAAAATTGATCAAGGCTCTCTGGTTTACAGGCTGTTTGCAGCCCCAAGAAGAGACGCCGTTTTCCGCCGAAGGAAAGCGTGAAGATAAAGCAGAGGGGTTCTAAAAAGACGGCCCGCAGCGCAGGCGGTCCGTCCTGCAGCCTGAGTGCGCCCTCGTGCCAGGCTGGAAGCGCGGGTGATCAGGCCGTATTTCCGTGCACGGAGTGTGAAAGGTAAGCGTTCATCTTTCTTCTAGAAACCTCCCACTTTTGGCTAAAACGGATTGAAACTTCGGAAGCCGCGCGGGGGGGGGCAGAGGGGAAGCGGAGCTAAGGGCAGCTTGAGGATTACCCCAGCCCCTTCGCCTTCTTGCCGTTCTGTTTGGCCTCACAACCAACTTTCAACCCCAACCTCGAATTAAAAAAAGGAATTTATAAAAAAACCCACAACCCTGTTTGTTTTCTGCCTTCCAGGGTGTTTGACAAGATAAAAGGTAGGAACGCTCACATGAAAAGGCATCGCCTGCAGGAGCAGGGAGAGCCTCTCCTGAAGGTTAAATGGCCCTTGAAGCGTCCCAAAGATGAGGCAAAGATGGAAGAAGTCCAGATGCTGGCCTCCTCCAAGGGTAACCAGGAAACTGTGCTTTCAGAGTTGCAATGAAGTTAGTTTTCTTTATTTAGAAGAACGCACGAACCTTCTCTAGCGCCAGGGCAGTGGCTGAGCTCCGAGGAGGATTAGACGACGCGAGGTTGCCCCCCACCCTTCAATCTAACCCATCAGGAGCACAGCAGCCGTTGCACCAACGCTGAAAAACCACCTTGGCTTTTCCTGCCCTGGAAAAGTGCCCCGTGGAGCTGCAGAGAACGTTTGCTAAAGGATTTCTGGAAGAAAAGCCGCGACTTTGTGTGTATAGTGTGTTTTTAAAAACTTATTAGGGTTTTCTCAGTAGTTAGTGCCAATAGTTTGTGTTGAGTTTGACAGAAATAAATGTGAGGGCATCAACTGTTCCTTTCTTGTATCAACGCTGCAGCGATGTGTGTTAAATGACGTATGCGTGCCTGGCATTGAATTACAGTTACGCGTGGTTGGGAAAATATGCGGTTACTAATGACTGTAAAATAGCAAATACTAGATCTGCTTTCGTTTAAAGACGACTCTTGCCTCCATTTAAAACGAAAGTTGGATGCCCTTGGCACCTCACTATCGGTTTTGGTGGTGTTGGAAAGAAACAGAATAGGGAAATCACTGAGAAATTGTCATCGTGTTTAATACCGGGTTTTGCCGTAAGGCGATAGTCATGCACAGCATTTCAGATCTCGAACAGCCCTCTCCTGATCCAAGTAAGAGTTTTTTTTTTAATATGCTTTCTACTTAGCTTATCACACTGGGTTCTTGAACAGCAGATGGAAAAGTTCTTGGGCTGCTCTTGCTGCTTATGCTGTAAATAATTAAAGCAAAACTCGTTACGCTTGTTTGGTGCGAACACGGCATGCTACGTGTACATCAGCCTCGAAAGAAGAACCTGGGCGCGTGCTTCCGCAGGCCCCGTCCCTCGGTCAGTGGGCGGGGGGGGGATTAAAGATAAATCCTTATTATTCCTAAAACTCTCTTAAAAGTTAAAGCTTGAGACCGCCAACCCGCGGAGTCTGGGGACTGCTGCAGGCTGTAACGCGCCACCGCCCCGAAGCTCCTTCACTTTCCGGTCCAAACCTTTCCTTCGTTCGTCGGAAAAGACGAGGTACTGGCTTTTCTCGCAGCGTCCCCGTCGGGCGAGGGTCGGAGCGGGAGCTGCGCGCGACGCGGAGGGGTTTGTTTTGCCTGCGGGGAGCGCGCAGGCGCTGCAGCGGTAGAATCGGGGTGTTCGGTCTGCTGTGAGTCGTCGTGGTTGTCTAGCGGAGTCAGTATTTAAAGCACCGTATCCAGTGGTGTGTTATTGCACCGATTTGTGTTTATTTGCGTAAATAATACTGCCTCGCTCGACTGCATTCGGTAGTGAAAATTGAGGGTTTGATGAGTTCAATGAATGAAATATAAATAAGGGGTCTTGTCTCTGCTGTCGTTATCCTAGGAGGGGTAAAAGGCTTTTTTGTTGTTGTTGTTGCCAGGCCAGAAGATTTTCATGGCTTTGTTTAATTTTTGCTTGGCTGAATATTCACGTCCCGTACAAGCAAATCTGTATTTCAGTTCCATTTTCTCTTTAAAGGACCAACCTTCAGGTCTGGGCCTCCATAAGCTCTACCCAAAGCCGCAGGAGGCTTTGCAGAGTGGGTGCGAACATTATCCTTTCGCTTCTCATAACTTGTATTTAAAAAAAAAAAAAAAAAAGTTAAAGAAACTTTATCTAGCCCTTACGATTCCAAAGGGAAACCAGCTGCCTTCCGAAAACGAAGACAGGCCTTTCGGCAACGTTCATTTAAGTCGGCGGGCAGGATGGTGGCTGGGAGGATCGAAAGTCTTTGCAACAGGAAAAAAGCTGCAAAGCTGGAAACGGGGCTGTTTCCTTAAAAAAAAAAAAAAAAACAACAGTGGGATGTCGCAGCACCGAGCGGTCTTAATCCTATACGTATATTAAGATACTGACCTCTGCTTTGTAAAGAGTGGCTACAATCGCCGCTCGTACCCCAGAGGAAAACCCAGAGGTGATTTCAAGTTGCCGGATCTTGTGGGTGATTTCAGGTCCCTCGCTGGCTGTGGGGACGGGACGTCCCCGCTATCCCCGCCCCTCCGCTTCGGCCGGCGCTTTGCTGCGGGACAGCCCGGAACGCGCCCTCCCAGGCGACGTTGGCTCCACCGCGCCCCAACGTCCTCTCGCGCCGCGCGCCGTGGTCGAGTAACGTATTTCTAGGTGAATTAACAGCGTTGGCGCGCCCGTGTCTTGCATCCACGTGCCACATCGGCGTCGCCAGGCCTGTATTTGTGCTGGCAGCTCGGCCCCCGTCCAAGCCTGTTCTTAACTCCCGGGCTGGGCTTGAGTTTAAGAGCACTTGAGAACGCGCTCGGGGCTTTAGGCCTGGCCTAGGCTCTCGGGCGCGCGCCCCGGGTGGGTCTGACGTGAGTTAGGGGTGAGCGGGGGTCTGGAGCAGGGGACAAATGCCTGGAGCCCGAGGAATAAAGCTGGGACTTCGCCGCCGGCGCTGCCCAAGTGGTTACAAAAACGCGTAGGCAGGAGTTTTGGGAAAAAAAACTCGTCTGCCGTAGACGGGTAACTGCGGCGGGGTCTGCAAACCCCGCAGGTCGGTTCGACCTCTGCGCCTGTTAGCGCAGGTTTCTGTTCCGAGTCTCGTTACCATTTCTCATCGATTCTAAAAAGTCAAAATTTTGATGCAAGAACAGAATTTGGTCCAGGTTCTCCGGCGCCAGGACGGCTCGCCGATGCTCCAGGGCGCTTTCGCCGGCGGCGAAGGCTCGGTCGGGCAGCACGGCGGTGGCTGGGACGGCGAGGTACTGCCGGCTCAGCCGCGCCACGGCCGGGAAGCGATGCTCGTTGTTCTTCCACCAGTCCAGCGGGTTGGTGCTGCGCTTGCAGAGGGGCTCCACGATGTAATTTTCCAGTTGCTGGTGGATCTCGGGCATGCTCTCCGTCGGGTCCTTCCCCAAAAGGATGTCGTACATGCTCTGTGAGGGGGTGCTGGAGCATCTGTCCTTGTGCTGGCTGCCTGCGTCCCCGCCCTCGGCTTTGTCATCCGAGTTTGGCATCCAGAACGGGGTGGCAGATGGGGACTGGGGGTTGAAAACCTGCGACAGCATGTTCTTGACTCTCCTGTGCAGCTCGCTTCTCAGGCCGGGGCTGAGAAACCTCATCTCCTTGAAGCGCGGGTCCAAAAAAGAGGCGATAACCGCTGGACTCTCCAGCACCTTCTCGTCCTCCGCTAACCCCCAGCGCCGCGTCAGCTCCGACCTGATGTTGCCTACTACCGTCTTGATGACGGCGCCGGCTTCTTCCGACTGCTGTCCGATGGCGGCCACGATCCCGTGGATGCAAGGCATCAGAGAAGACACGGACGCGTTCTGCTCCTCGCGCAGGAAAGAAGTCGCGATCTTGATCGTCCTCATGACCGGTACCAGGTCCTGCAGGAGCTTCCACTGGTGGTCGGCCAAATTCCGGACAGCCGCCGTGCCCTTGGGGTGTTCCTCCAGCACGGACATGATGGCCCACTTCAGCTCCAGGAGGCTCTCGCACATTTCGATGGTGGTTATCCAGCGCGACCCCACGTCCATCACCAGTTTCAGCTTGGTTTTATTGATGGCTTCTAACTTGCTGTTTAAGGAGAAGGTGGCTTTTGCGTCCTGCTGGAAATACCTAACGATGCCCCGGGCGGTGCTCAGGGCTTCTTGGACCTGCTCGACGTCCAGCCCGGCTCTGATGCAGAGGTGGAGGGTGTGAGCGGCGCAGCACAGGCTGCTCCAGCCGTAGGCGTTCTTCAGCTGCTGCCGGTTCGCCGCCGTGCTCTGCGGGCTGTCGTGCATAACGCAGAAGACGGATTTGCTGGACAAACCGAATTCGGAGAGGACGGCGTACAGTTTCTCCCCTAAATCGCCCTCCGCTTCGTCTTCGTGGACTCGCTGCGTCTCCATGACGCACCGTGCCCGCCGCCACTCCCCGTCGATGAAGTTGGCGGTGACGGTCAGGTAGGTCTGGCTGAGCTGGGAGGCCCAGAACTCCACGCAGACCACGATGGCCTGAGCCGTCTGCAAGTAGCGTTCCAGGTGTTGCTTGACCACGTTGTACCTGTGCCACAGCATGCTGGAGAGCTGCACGGGCGACGGGAGCGTAAAACTCGGCTCCAGGTATCCGACGAGGAGCCCGAACCCCTTGTCCTTCACCACGGAGAGAGGGTGGAGGTCGCGGAAGATCATCTCCAGCACCAGCTCCAGGATGACGTCGCTCCTGGGCTCCGAGCAGGACGCGGCGTGGTAGAGGCCGCTTTCCGGCGTCATCTGCCGGGATCGTTTGACGGCGGCGTTTTCCTGAGCCGAGTAATCGGATTCGGAAGTCTGGTCGTCCTTGAGCTGGGAAAGCAAAGTGTCGCGGATGCTGTGCTTCCTCACCAGGTGCTCCCGCATGGTGGTGGTGCTGTTGTGGAAGGAGAGCTGCTTCTTGCAGACGTTGCACTCCACGTAGGCGTCTCCCAGTTTGGTGTAATAGTTCCACACCTTGGATTTGCGACGGTCGACGTAGAGCGCGGTGCTGGTGCCCTCCGGACCCCCGCCTTTCTCCCTCTTCCTCCTGGACGACGGCCCGAGGTTGGCGGCCGCCATGGTGTAGGTGTTGAAGACCATCGGTAATTCCTCTGAGGAGACAAGCGCGACACAGCCTAGCCTAAAATTTTCATTTAAACCTCCCCGCGGGTCTTCTCAGTCCCCCGCCTTCGCCGAAAGCAGAAGCACCCTGCGGTCGGAAGCCTCGGTGGCTGCCGTCTTCAGCTGCTGCTCCTTCCACTTTGGGGGGGGAAAAACAAACAAGAAGCCAAAGGGGCGCGCGTACAAAAAAAGCCAAAAAAGCCAAAGGGGCGCGTGTACAAAAAAAGCCAAAAAAGCCAAAGGGGCACGTGTACAAAAAAAGCCAAAGGGGCACGCGTCCAAAAAAAGCCAAAGGGGCGCATGTACAAAAAAAGCCCAAAAAGCCAAAGGGGCGCGCGTCCAAAAAAAGCTAAAAAAGCCCAAACCACCTAACGTACAACCCCCCCCCAAGCCCCACGCCGCCCGTACCTTGCGCCGCCCGCGGGGCGAGCGGCAGCGGCGGCTCCTCCGCCAGCTCCTCCTTCGGCTGCGCCCCGCCGCCCTCCTCCTCCTCCTCGGGCTTAACGCCCCTCTGCGGGAGCGGGGGGGGTCTCCGGGGGGGTCCCTCTGCCATCGCGTTCCCGGCTCGCGTTCGGAGATGGGGGGGGAAAAAAACGGTTAAAATACGGCGGGGGGCTCTCGGAGCCCGTCGTCCGGAGGGGGCGGGGGAGCTGGGACCCGCGCAATTAAAATTTTGGGGTGAAACGCCAGGTCAGGCTGCTCTTGGTGACGCCAAACTGGCGCTGGTGACGTCATCCGAGCCCCCCTTCTGCTTTAGCGGGGCCCGACGCCCCGCGGGGGGGGGGTTGGTAGCATTTTTGGTCTTAACGCAAGACGGGGAAACCCGTTAATCCTCGTTTAGCCGGCGCTAACGGCTATTTTTTATTATTTTTTTTTTTTTAGGGGTTCGCCTCGGTGTTGCGGTGAGACGTCACCGGAGCGGACGGGGGCGTTACAAAACCACGTGTAAAGCCACGGCGCAAACGGCTCAGCGACGAGGAAACCGCGAGCGCCTCGCACCCCTTACCTCCTCTCCGCCGGCGCGGCCAACGCCGGCTCCGACGGCCGGCGGCGGCGAACCGAGGGGTGCCGGGGCGGCTTTTGGGGGGAGACCCTCTCCCCCAGCCGCCCCCTCATCTCTGTCCCCCCGCCACCGCCGCCGCCTGAATTCGGCAGAGGCGTCGCCGGGCTCGATGTCGCCGCTGATGGAGATCGCCGCGCCGCTGATGGAGATCGCCGCGCCGCTGACGTCGCCTCGCAGGTGCCGTATTCAGGGGATTCCACCCCAAAATAAAAATAAAAAAAACCAAACAAGAACCGACCACGTTTTCTCGCTGCCGATCGAGAACGCCGGCGTTACGTCCGGCGCGCACCGATCTAGCTCGGCTGGGGGAAAAACGAGGAGATCGTTAACGACCAGCAGGTCGTTAAATACTCACGCCTTCGTCAGCGGGGATGCGGGAGCCGGAGCGCTACCCTTTCACCGGGAAGTAATTCATCTAGGGCTCCTCTCAAAAGTTCCTGCTGGGGATGGAGGTGGTCGTTAGCGGTGGGGAGCTGGATCTTCAATCCTTCTGCTCGGCCCTCGCTAATTAGCCGGGGGTTCGTTAAGTGCCTCCCTCGTTAGCGTTGTTCTGACCCCTCCGGGCCAGCGCTCGTCCCTTGTTTTAGCTGCTAGAAGCGGCGCTAGCCCTGCTACGCTGTCAAGTAGTTCGGTGATGTCAGCGTGATAGCCGTGATGTCAGCGTGATAGCCGTGATGTCAGCGCGATGGCTGTGATGTCAGAGGGCGGACGCGGTGCCAGCAGGGCTGCGGGGCGCTCGGCTGACCCCGGGGCTCCTTCAGGACCCTTTCCCCCCATCCCTACCGCAGGCTGAGCTGCGGGTTCCAGCCCAGCGCATCAGCCCCACGTCACTGGAACGCGTCAAAATGTCTGAAAAGGACGAAAATGGCCCATTTGGGGGCTGCAGGGTCGCCCCCCGCCCCCCCCCCCCGCACCCTGCGTGCGCCTACTCCCCCCGGCCGCCAGGGGGCGCCGCCCCCCAGCCTCGGCGGGTGGGGGAGACGAGGCGGGCGCCCCGCCCCTCCGCCCGCCTCACGTGGACGCCGCCCGCCAATGCGGCGCGCCGCCGGCCTCACGTGAGGAGGGCGCACGGCGGCGTCAGGGGAGGCGGAGGGCCGCGGCTGCAGGCGGCCGCCATGGACCAGGCCGGGAAGGAGAAGGAAGCGCTGCAGCTCCTGGCCGAGGCCGACAAGAAGGTCCGCGGCTCCCAGTCCTTCTTCGCCGGCCTCTTCGGGTGAGTACGCGCCGCCGGGCTTGAGCCCCCCCCCGGGGCCTGACAGCGGCGGGAGGGGCTGGGGGGGGGGGCGTTGGGAGCTTCTTAGGGGGGCTGGGGGGGGCGCTGAGGGGGTGTCAAGGGGGAGCGCAGGGGGCACTGGGGGGGCAGGGAGGGATGTAAGGAGCTTCTGGAGGTCTTTGGGGTGAAGATGGTGGGTCCTGGGGGGTTTTGGGGTGAGGGATGGGCTCTGAGGGGGTGCTGGGGGCAGGGGAGGGGTCTAAGAAGCTTTTGGGGGGTCTTTAGGATGAAGGTGTTGGGCCCTGGGGGGTTTTGGGGTGAGGGGTGGGAACTGTGGGGTGCTGGGGGGCAGGGGAGGGGCCCAAGAAGCTTTTGGGGGGTCTTTAGGATGAAGGTGTTGGCCCCTGGGGGGTTTTGGGGTGAGGGGTGGGCACTGGGGGGGATGCTGGGGGGCAGGGAGGGGGTGTTAGGAGCTTCTGGTGGGCTTTGGGATAAAGGTACTGGGTCCTGGGGGGTTTTGGGGTGAGGGGTGGGAACTGTGGGGTGCTGGGGGGCAGGGAGGGGGTGTAAGGAGCTTCTGGGGGTCTTTGGGGTGAAGGTATTGGCCCTTGGGGGGTTTTGGGGTGATGGGTGGGCGCTGAGGAGGTGCTGGGGGACAGGAAAGGGGCATTAGGAGCTTCGGGAGGTCGTTGGGGTGAAGGTGTTGGCCCCTGCGGGGTTTTGGGGTGAGAGGGGGGTGCTGGGGGGCAGGGGAGGGGTGTAAGGAGCTTCTGGGGGGCTTTGGGATGAAGATGCTAGGTTCTGGGGGGGGTTGGGGTGAGGGCTGGGCATCGTGGGGGTGCTGGGCATGGGAAAAAGGCACTGGGATCTTCTGGGGGGCTGCGGGGTGGGCACTGGGCGAGGGGAAGGGGTGTTAAGAGCTTTGGGGGGGGTTGGGGTGAGGGGTGGGCACTGAGGGGGGGTGGCAGAGGGTGTTTGGGGTGCGGGGGCTACGGACGAAGGTGTTAAAAACCAGGCAGCGCGCTTGTCGCCTCTCCAGTCATCGTAAACTCATCCCTCGCTTTCGGCGTGGGTTTTACAACCAGTTCAAACGGGTTTTGTGTTTGTTTTTTTTTTAAAAAAAAAACCTTTAAATTCCGCCGTGCGCAGTCCTGGCTGGCGGGAGGTCTCTGGGGGGGCTCCTCGGGGCTGAAGGACCCCCATCCCCTTCCTCCGGGGGTTCCGTTTGTCCCCTTGGTGCCGCTCAGAGCCGCCTCTCTGCCGGTTTTGTGCCCTGACCAGGCCTGGCTTTAACTCCGGCTGCAGCGCTGGGGGAGAAACGAGAGGTGCCCCGCGCTTAACGTTGCAAAATTCGCCTTTAACCGGGCGATTTCATAAACAAGAGCGAGGCCATCGCTTGCCCGACGAGGGGGGAGGTTTGTTTTCCTTGAGAAGGAGACGCTGGGGGCAGGTTTTGTGCGTGGCGGGGACCGGAGCCGTGGTTTCTTCTGCCCTTCGCTTCGCTGTGCTGTCGCGTTTCCTTCAGCTCGCCCTCCTTAACGTTATTTAACAGCTCCAAATTAACATCAGACGGAAAATTCGGGCGTTTAGGTGTTAAACGGTAATTTCCAATGGCGGTTGGGATTCTCTGAGTTAAAAGGCCGTTTCGGAAAGCGCCGAGATCTCCCCGGTTGTCTCGAATGGCCTCGAGTCGTCGTCAGCCCTGCGCACGTGAAGTCCGGCTGCCGAAATCCGCCGGATGCTTTTATTGTCCTTTTAGCCCGGTTATCGGCTGGCGTTCGGCGGGGACGTCGTTGCCGGGAGCGCGGTTGGTTCGCCGGGCTTGATGCTTTCCCTCTTTTTTTTTGGGGGGGAAAACTTTGCTGCTCGAACCGATCCGAACTGGTGGAGCCGCCGACTCCGGCGAGTCGCTCCTGCCACGTCCCTCGCTGCGGCGGGAGGGAGGAAACGTGAGCAAAGCTGCTCAAGCTCGCGCTTAAAAAAAAAAAAAAGCTCAAAAACCACAAATATGACCTCTCCCTTCTCTGGGTTCTGGCTGCGGCGGCGATCGGCGGCCGGGAGGGTCTGTTTTGGGGGCTGGGGGGGTCTGTTTTGGGGGTCGAGGGGTGCTCCAGCGGGTGCTGGCTGCGTCCCCGGCGGCAGAGGGAGGCTGTGAGCCGGGGCTTTGCCGACGGGAGCAGCGTGGGCTCGTTTGGGTGCTGCGGGATGATTCCCCCGCTCGTTAATTATTCATAAAAAAAGCACTTCGGTGAAGGACTGGCCCAGCTCCCGCCGTCTAGAGCGGGGGGGAAAGGTTGGGGTACGTCCCCACGGCTGCGAGCGTGATTCCTCCGGCTTCGGCTCGGAGCAAGCGGGCAGCAAACCTGCTTTTCTCTCCCCCTTGGCCTCCGTTTTAATTGCAGCTTCCTGAGAGAGTCCTGCAGGGGCCGGCTGCCCCTGCCCCTCGAGCCGGGGGAGGCTCGGCTGTCTCAGCGGCTCGCCCCAGCGAGCCTCTCCTGCGCTTTTTGGCAGCTGCAGTGGAGTAATGTGATTTTTTTTTTTTATTCCGCTCGGGTGCGGAGTTTGATCTTCCCAGCAGTCATTTACGCAACGCCCGGCTTCTGTTTGCTTCCAGGGGCTCCTCCAGGATAGAGGAAGCATGCGACATCTACGCCCGAGCGGCAAACATGTTCAAAATGGCCAAAAACTGGAGCGGTACGTACGCGCGCGGCCGCCGGCTGTTTCCCCGGGCTGGGGGTGCAGCCTCCTCGCCTCCTGCGGGGAGGAGCGAACCCCTCTGGCTCTGAAAGCCGGTGCGGGCTCGATGCCCCTGGCTTATTTGAGCTCGATTTTGAGCTGCCCGCACCCAGCTTTTCCACCCCGTTTCTCTGAAACGGTTAAGACGACGCTCCTGAGCTTCCCCTCTCCTCCTCCAGCCGCAGGGAATGCCTTTTGCCAGGCGGCGCAGCTCCACCTGCAGCTGCAGAGCAAGCACGACGCAGCCACCAACTTCGTGGACGCGGGCAATGCCTTCAAAAAAGCTGACCCGCAAGGTAAGCGCTCGATTTCCCTCCAGCATTCCAGAGCCGGGGATCGCTCAGCCTCCCGAGCTGCGATGGGAGACACGAGCACCCGTAAACCACCCCAATTTCGGTTACCAGAGGCCGCCTGTCGCGCGTCCCCGCTGGGTTTTTGCCCGTTACACGAGGCTTTCTCCCCGTTGCGTGTTATCCCATCCTCTCGACACCTTTGGGAGCGAGCCGAGATGCCGTGGGCTGGATTTTGACGTGTTTCCCCGAGCTGCGAGTCGCGACGGCAGGCAAGGTTCACCTCCGCAGCCAGCGCGCCTGCCGGGTGACGTCGGGAATCCCCGTGCCTGACGCCGAGCATATGGCTTCGGCTGAAACCGCAGAAGGGATTCGGTCGTGATTCACGCGCCGGGCGTGGATGGCGCTTCGTTTGGCTCCCTTCGCTTCGTTAGAGCAGCTCGTTAGGGAGCCGAGATGGGGAGGGACGTTCCGGGGTTGATGGATCAGCCGGGAGGAAACGCTTCTCCTTCCCGACGACCGGCGTTTCGGCTGGCTTCGGTGGGGCGAGTCGGGGTGCCCTGCGGGTTCCCCCGTGGGTGATTTGGATCCTGGCTCTCTTCCGCACGACCTAGAGCGCAAGAGGGGGATGCGGCGGTGGAAGCTGGACCCTTGGGTTTGGGATACGAGGAGGGGAAGGGGCGCGAGAGCCGGTCTCGCTTTCCTCGCGTGCCGCGGCGGAACGCTTTGCCGTTACCGCTGGTTATCTGCGCCGGGGCCGGATCGGTTTGGGTGATTTTCAAGGGAAGATAACGAAGTAATCTGAGGAGAAAGCAGATTTAATCTCGTGGAGGATTTGCTTAATCTCCCGGAGATCTGCGTTCCCATTATCCGCTCGCGACCTGCGTTTTCCTCTCTCGGGTGGCCGTGCGAGCCCGTGTGCCGAAACGCGCCCGCTCCCCCGCCCCGGCGCGTTGTGGCTTTTGGTAAACCGGAGGGGGAAGGCGCAGCCTGAGGCTCTTCCTAACGGGGCAGAAACCTTCCGGAACACACGGGAATTCACCGTGGAGGGGATGGGTCTGTGCTAGACGGAGCCTTCTGGCAGGTGAGGTGTTCAGGGGGGGGACGGGACGGGCCAGGACGAAGACACAACCCTGTGGGTGAACTTGTGGAGAGAAAAACGTGGTTAAATACCGCCCGCATGTCCGCGGCCGCCTCTTCTCGATGAACCGACGTCGGCCTCGGGCTGAGGGTCCTGCAGCCGCCTTTCTCCGGGAGCTGCAGGCAGCGGCGCCGGAGGGACCTCGGGCCGGCTGCGACGCGAGCTTGGGATCCGGCCCCGCTCCCTTCTCTTCCCTCCGCTGCCCCCGTCTCTCCTCCGCCGCCAGCCGTCGTCCCCCATACCCGGGGCCGGGTGCGGCGAAGCCGCGGCTGTGACAGCCGTCAGTCAGCTCCTCGGCTCCCTGGTAGGGAGCTCCGCGAGCCTGACAGCTAGGAGCAGTCGGAAAAAGATCCGTCTCCTGGAGCCTGGCATTTAACTGCGGCAGAATTCCTCCCACGCCCCTTCGGAGAGACGGCGAGGGGAAGGTGCCTCCTCCTGAAATACAGCAAAACGCTGGGTTTCGACCGACCGTGGTGGATCTGGGCGCTTGTCTGAGCAACCAGCGCGTCTCCCTTCGGATGAGCTTCTGGATTGAAACACCGCAGCGGGGGCCGGTCGAGTTAAATCCCACCCCGCGGTCTGGGGGGGCTCCCGCCTTGATCCTGTGGGGATTGACCGCGTCCCAAACGTACAGCCGTCTGCATTTCAAACACCCTACGCCCCAAACAAAGGCCTTTTGTGTCTGGGAAACAAATAACTCGTGGTGGATGGAACGGCTCTGCTTTTCTGCTCTGGGCACCTCGGGAGAGGCGTCCTGTCCCCCTCCCCTGCTCCCCTCCGCCCCGGCGAGCCGGGCTGCGGTGGAAGCGGCAACGGCTCCTCGGCGCCCGGCTGCCGATAAAGCCTAAACCCCTCCGCGTGCCCCTTGGCTGGGGATAATTCCCGTCTGCAGCAGCGTCGGGGCTTCAAATACGTAAAAAACCAGAGCTGCTGGTCTTGTTTTGGGTGGTCTGAGACCTCCGTAGCCTGCCTGGCGCTGGCTCTTGGCCATCAGCTGCCGAACGCCGGGGCACGGGGACGCGAGGGCCCCTGCCGTCCTCTGACGGTGGCGGCCGCCGCTCGCGTCCTCTAAACTTCCCTCGAAGTCTGTAGCCTCGGCAGTTTTTCTTGAGTAACTCTTGATTTTGGTTTTTTTTTGAGCGTGTTATAAACGCAGCTCCGTCGCTTTGGGGAGGCTGCGAGCGGGAGGGAGGGGTGGCAAACAGCTCCGCTCTTCCACAACGCCCGCGCTCACAAATCTCTTCCTTCTCTTCTCAGAGGCCATTAACTGTCTGATCAGAGCCATCGAGATCTACACGGACATGGTAAGCCCGGCCGAGCTCGCCTCGCGTTCCCCGGCAGGGAGGGTGACGAGGCCGAAGGCTCCGACCCACCTCCCAGCTCGGTGGAAGTGGGGGTCTCGGGTGTTTTATTCCACCTTGCGGGCGTTAAGACGGGGCTGGTGGAGGAGGATGGGGCTGAAACCAGCACCCAGCGGGCCGAAGCCTTCCCTGAGCGCTGGGAAGGGCGAGCTCTGCCTGCCCTCGGAGCAGCTCTCCCGTCTCCGGTGCAGGGATTGCTCTCCCGTTGGGCTCGGAGCGCTATTCCAAGCCCCCGGCCCAGGCGTTCAAACTCCTTTCTGCTTCCAGGGTCGCTTCACCATTGCGGCGAAGCACCACATATCGATAGCGGAGATCTACGAGACGGAGCTGGTGGACATCGAAAAGGTAAACGCGAGGGAGAGAGGGGAACGCCGGGAGAGCTGTCGGGGCGTGGGGGAGGCACGGCTGCGCGTCCTCCCGATTCCCTAAACGCCACCTTCCATTCAAGTGGGGATTTTGGTCAAATCCCGAAGGTTTTGTGGCTCGGGAGGGCTTTGCTGATTCACCGCAACCCCGGCAGATGAGCTCAGAGCTGTCCCGCCTGCTCAGGGTGACGTAGCCTCAGCAGGTCACCCTTTCCCCTCCGGCTGTTCTTCTTCCCCGAAACGTGCCCGCTGCTCCGCTGGGGGTGGCTTTAAACCCCAAATACCAGCGACGCTTCCCGGTGTGTGTCAGCCCTGCGCAAACCCGGGAAGACGCTTGGAATGGCCTTAACGCCGCAGCTAATGAGGGGAGGGGGGAAAAAAAAAAAAAAAAGCTTTGGGCTTGCGTGGGTGTTTGGGAAGTGCGAGAACAGTTTGTTTGGAGCCATCTGAGACAAAATCGCCGCTAGCGATGGAGGTGGCGAAGCCCTGCGGCTTCCCGGAGGGAAGGATGCCGTTCCTACCCCCGTGGCTCCGCATTCTGACTCAGTGGGGTGGGTTTTTTTGTTATTCCTGGGGAATAAACCAGGTTCGTTTTAAAGGGAAACAAGTTTCCACACCCTGCGTGGATCTAATCTGGGCTTCCGCTCGCTTGCCGAGTTAATTTAGGGCTGTTCTCGACACTCCTCCCCGCAAGCCTGTTTGACAGCTCCTGGGAATAACCCTGCCGGTCGCTGCTCCCCGGGAATAACGTAGGGATTAGCCCTCGGGTGGCTTCGACGCTGCGGGGAAGGGCCGAGCTTGCTCAGCCGGCTTCGCCAGTTCCCTCCTCTTCCTCGGCACCGATCCGACGCGCTCCGTAGCAGCGATAACGATTCGTCTTCAAATTTAGCTGCCCAGTGGGTCCCCGGCGCTGTTGGCAGGAGACGGGTGCGAAACGCGCCCACGGGCAGCCGGGAGATGAGCCGCCCCCTTAAAAAATGGCCTGAAAAGAGAAAAAATAACTTTCCCCTGGGGCGGGAGCGAATCTTCGCTCGTCTCGATAGAGCTGCCGCGCGCCGGGGCTGGCGTTTCGCCCCGAAGGTCCTCCTGCCGCGCTGACCTTGTCTCGGCGGGGAGTTACCGGCCGGTTGCCGCCTTGGGATGGGAGCCGGCCGCGGCGTGCCAGCACAGATGGCAGCGCGGGCAGCGGTAGCTGCGTGGGCGGCTCGGAGCAGGCGCGCGCCCTGCGAGGCCGGGCTGGGGAGGATTCTCCGCAGCACGGCGTCGCCGCAGGCTCTGCAGCTTCCATATCTTTGTGGGTTTTTTTTTTTTTTTTTTAATATATATATGTATTTATTATTTTTTTAATGGTGTGCTACGCCCTGACCGCGTCTGCCTTCCCCCCCAGGCGATAGCCCACTACGAGCAGGCTGCGGATTACTACAAAGGGGAAGAATCCAACAGGTAAAGGCTCCGCTGCGGGCAGGGCAGCCCTGCCTGCTCCCGGCGCTGCCGCCGCGGCTCCCCGTGCGGGATCGCCGCTCCGGCGCTGCCCGGGATAGGTCAGGAAAAACAGATGGTGGCCGAGTTGTGTTTGTTTTTTTTTTTTTTTTTAAATCTCCAAAACGATTTCCCCTCGGCGTTGGCGTCTCTTCGCTCGCCGCCCGCTTCCTTCCTGATCCTCACCGCCGGCTTCTGACCCGGGCCAGGGCTGGCAGCGTTTTCTCCGTGCCGTGCCAGGCCGGGAGAAGAGGGCTCCCGGCGCTGCTCCGCTCGGCAGCTTCCCCCCCTCCCACGCCTCGGGGAACCCCAATTCCCAGCGTTGGGGTGTCAGGGGGGCCTCGCCGGTGGGGTTGTGGCTCCGCGGGCAGCGTGCTGCCCCGAGCTCTCCGTTCTCCCCCGCAGCTCTGCCAACAAGTGCTTGCTGAAAGTGGCCACCTACGCGGCCCAGCTGGAGCAGTACCAGAAAGCCGTGGAGATCTACGAGCAGGTCTGCGCCTCCTCCTTGCGATGGCGGGTGGGGGACGCGTCCTCCCTCCGGGCTCGCGGGGAGGGGGTTCCTCTTCTCCGGTGGGAGCTCCCTCGCTCGGGAGAGCTCCGACCCCTCCTCCCTTGCCCTCCCCAGGTGGGCACCAGCGCCATGGACAGCCCCCTGCTGAAGTACAGCGCCAAGGAGTATTTCTTCAAGGCGGCCCTCTGCCACTTCTGCATCGACATGCTCAACGCGAAGGTGCGGGCAGGGCTGGCGCGGGGCTGGGGACGGGGCGGGAAGGGGCTGGGGGGGTCTCTCCTACCCCCCGGGCTAGCGGCGGTGCTGGGACGCTTGCCGCTGCTCTAAATAAGCTCCGAAAACCAGCCCGCCCGCGCGAGCTTCTCCCCTCGGGGGTGCTCCCTCTCCCTGTCCGTCTCCTCTCCCTCTCCCCATCCTTTTCCCTCTCCCTCTCCCCATCCTTTTCCCTCTCCCTCTCCCCATCCTTTTCCCTCTCCCTCTCCCCATCCATCTCCTTCTCCCTCTCCCTGTCCATCTCTTTCTCCCTATCCTTCTCCTCCCCGTCCGTCTCCTCTCCCTCTCCCCGACCTTTTCCCTCTCCCTCTCCCCGACTTTTCCCCTCTCCCTCTCCCTCTCCCCGTCCTTTTCCCTCTCCCCGTCCTCCCTCTCCCTCTCCCCGTCCTCCCTCTCCCTCTCCCATCCTTCTCCCTTCTCCCTCTCCCCGTCCTTCTCCCTCTCCCGTCCTTCTCCCTCTCCCCGTCCCTTCTCCCTCCCACTCTCCCGTCCTTCTCCCTCCTCTCCCGTCCTTCTCCCTCTCCTGTCCTTCTCCTTCTCCCTCTCCCATTCTCCCTCTCCCCGTCCTTCTCCCTCTCCCCGTCCTTCTCTTCTCTCCTTCTCCCTCTCCCGTCCTTCTCCCTCTCCCGTCCTTCTCCCTCTCCTCTCCCCGTCTTCTCCCTCTCCCTCTCCCCGTCCTTCTCCCTCTCCCCATCCTTCTCCCTCTCCCTCTCCCCGTCCTTCTCCCTCTCCCCGTCCTTCTCCTTCTCCCTCTCCCCGTCCTTCTCCTTCTCCCTCTCCCCGTCCTTCTCCCTCTCCTCCTCCCCGTCATCTCCTCCTCATCCTCCCCTCCAGCTGGCCGTGCAGAAGTACGAAGAGATGTTTCCGGCGTTCACGGAATCCAGGGAGTGCAAGCTGGTCAAGGTGAGGAGCAGAATTCCCTCTTTCCTCTCAACTGCGTCACCGGGGAGGAAACGCCGTCGGGGCCGGGATCGCGTCCCGGGCGCGGGGCCGGGATCGGCTGCAGCCTGGCCGCTCCCCGGGAGGCTCCTGGCCGCGGTGGGCTCGGCTCCGTCCCCCTGCCGCGCGCCAAATCTGTTCTTGGGGAACGCGGGAGCGGAGCCAAAGCGAGCGGGGGAGGCGCTGGCCTGGGGTCTCCCCCCTTGGCCGCCCTCTCGGGGGGCGCGGGGGGGGTCTCCCCTTGCTCATCCCCCCCCCCCCCATCCCTGCTCTTCCAGAAATTGCTGGACGCTCACGAGGAACAGAACATCGACGGCTACACCGACGCGGTAAGTTTAAACGCGGGAATTCACCCCAAAGACGAAGGTTGGAAGGAGCCCCCTCCTCCCCCAGGCTGTGCTGCTCCGGACCCCCCCTCTTCTTCCCAAATAACGCCTCCCTCCTCTTCCTCCCCCCCCCGCAGGTGAAGGAATACGACTCCATCTCCCGCCTGGACCAGTGGCTCACCACCATGCTGCTCC